>PVJS01027382.1:0-26281 GCA_004027185.1 Glis glis | reverse complement strand
AAAAAAAAAAAAAAAAAAAAAAAAAAAAAAAAATATATATATATATATATATATATATATATACTGGGGATTGGACCCAGGGGCATTCTACCTCTGAGCTACATCCCCAGCCCTATTTTTTTATTCTTCATTTTGAAATAGGGTCTCACTAAGTTACAGAGGGCATCACTAAGTAGCTGAGGCTAGTCACGAACCTGCAATCCTCAGCCTCCCAAGTACTGGGATTACAAGCATGCGCCACCACACCCAGCTACAAGTTAATGATTGTTGAAGCTGAAGTTGTGTGACAGATCCACTTGGGTGTTCGTTATACTATTTTCTCTACTTTTGTATATATGTTTGAAATTTTCCATAATAAAAAATATTAAATAGAAACCAAGAGTGGGAGTGAGGCCCATGTGGGCTTTTCCTGGGGAGGGAAGATTTATACTATCATGCTAGGTGGGATGGAATACTCCAGGGATCTTCTGAATTGCTTGTCACCCTCTTTGGGAATATTCCCCCATGCCTGTTCCAGATCACCTCTTAGTTTTCCTTCCCGTCTCAGACACCACAACCTCCGGGTAGTCTTCCCTGGCTCCCAGCAAGGTTAGGCATCTCATCTGAGCACTCCAGTCTCTCTGTCTCACCCTCAGGACATCACTTTTATTGATTGATTGACTGTGGTGTTGGGGATCTAAACCAGGACCTTTAGCATCCCTAAGTCCATGCTCCACCACTGAATTACACCCCCAGCCCCTCTGTTTTATAATGATCTGTTTTTCTGGTTCTCTCTCTCATCAACTCTCAGGATTATGGAGGGTAAATGTTAATTCAAGGCCCAGCACACAGCAGGTTGAATGAATGCTAGCAGCAGAGCAGGGTGAGGCTGGAGATGGGGCCTGGCAGAACTGATGCTAACTTCTTGCCCTCCCTTTAAAGGGTCAGACCACTTTGCTGGCATCTGCCACCCCCTGGGAATTCTCCTTCAGCCCAGGTAGAAGACAAAGCCCCTGGGCAAGTGTGCAGCACAGTTCAGTGAAACGCCTGTCCCTGGCTCAGGTTTCAGGAACCAGATCCCAACAGGTCAACCCATGCGTTCTCTTTCCTTCCCCAGTGGGAAAGAAAATCTCCAGCCAGCCTCCCCCTTGTCCCTGGGGCTACAGGGGCTGAGGATTAGCACCTGTACACAGCCAGCAGCAGCAGCAGGGGCAGGGGCGATTGAGCTGGGGGTCCAAGGAAGCTCTTAATAGGTTCTCCCTAGAGGTAAACTTGAGAGGAGAACCCCAGGCACCCCACTGCTGGGTCCAGCCCTTGTCAGCACAGCCTCAGCAGCCCCTCCCCCACCAGTCCTGGTTCACGGCTGGGTGCCCATAGTATCCCTGCAGGGATGGGAGCACCAATGCCCCATGGCACCAACCCTCATAATGCCCTTTGCAGAGAGCTGGGCCTGTCAGGAGCACACTGGGCAGCACGGCTCACTGCTTAAAGAGATTAACCCCGACTGGTACACACCCAAAATAGCCCTGGAGGCCAGGGGAGAGAGGGCAGAAGAGGTGATGGGGGCCTGTTGACCTGGGGAAACAAGAGCAGACACCCAGAGAGGACTAGACAAGTTTAAAATCTCTCCTGGAATTTGAAAGCTGCTTCCATCCAGAGTTTAGCAAAGCAGCTGTTTCTTAAACTAGGCAGTAGGATACACAGGTGTTTAGGTATTATTCTAACTCATATAAGTTTTTCTTCTGTATGTATATAATATATAACTTAAAGAATTTTGGGCAAGTGAGGCATCTCTTTGTGGGCAAAGCAGGTATAAAAGCATGTCTGGGTGGGAAATGCGAGAGGGAGGACAGGAAAAAGAAGTACATGTTGCTGAGGCTGGCCTCAAACCTGCAATCCTTCTGTCTCAGCCTCCCAAGTACTGGGATTACCAGCATGCACCACCGTGCCTGGCTAAGAAGTACTTGTAAAAATGAAATGGCTCAACAGTGAAAGGAGAATGGTAGATCCTTTAGAGGTGGGGTGTGAGAGCCACTGACCAAGGGCAGATTGCTGCCAGCATCACGGAAAGCTGGAGGCTTCAGACTTTGTGGGGTAGGGTCACAATCCCCAGATTGGGACAGGAAGGTGAGGACAAAGCCCTGGTCTAACTTGTCTGCCCTCCCCCAGTCTCTCCTCCAAGTGACTATGGAGTAGTGGTGTCAGACCATGTCAGCATATCCACGGCTGGGCCCAGAGTGGGCAAAGCCTTGAATGAAGTACAACCTACACGCATGTGTGCAAGCACACACACACACACATACACACACACACACACACACACACACACACACACAGCAGGAACAGCAACAAAGCTCAATGAAGTGGGCACAGGGGGAGAGAAGTCGATATTCTCATGCCTGCCAAGTTGGGCAAACAAGAATATCCTGAACCATACCTAGCACACAGCCCTTTCCAGATTAGATTGATTGTATTTTTTAGACCACTCTTGGCATCACCAGTAAATAGAAGTGGTCTGGATCCAGAGTATCAGTTTCCCTTCAGGGCTTCTTAGCATCAGGGTGAGATAGAAAGCCCATGGGTACTTGGAATCAGATAGGCCAGGTTTGAATTCTGTTTCTGCCCCTTACAATGCAACGGAACTTGAGTAAGTTGTCTAAGAAAGGAAGAACATTAACTTTATTGAGCACCTGCTGGTGCCAAGGGCATTATCAATGCAATCTTGGTAGCACAGCTTCCTGAGGCTCTGTTACCTGTTAAATGGGAATGATAAAATCACCTTTGAAAGGTTACTGTGGGAATTAAATAGGATGAGGCCTTAAAAATGTTTAGCACATCAGGGCAATGAGAATGCCCTCGTTTTAAATTCTTCACACGTTATAGCTGCATATATGCCAAATCAACATTTTTAAATCTCCCATGAGGTTAAAAATTACTGGCAGTAGGAATGAAGGAATGACAGGAAAGGAGAGGGAGAAGGGGAGAGAGAAAAGCAAAGAGCTAACTTTAAGGAAGAAAGCAAGGCTTATTTAATGACTTACTGCCAGGCTCCAGTCACCTGATTTCTTGAAGTCTCTGCCTAATTTATTTTACGCCCCAGCCTCAAGGGCCCAAACTGAGTTCCTAGGATGGAAAAATGGCAGAGGAAAGGGAGACAAGGGAGAGGTTTCAGAACTGGAGAGTTCTCCTTGTCTGCAACCTTCCACCCTAGCATGATCTCAGAAAAGCCAAGGCTGCTCTGGGAGAAGTTGGCTTCGCCTATCTCTGGGGTCCACTGCAGAAAGGCCGAGCCAGGTCGTCAGGACACTGTTTACAAACAGCTAGGAATAGAAAGGCCTGCTGCCTCACACCCTCCACGCTCCTCCCTTCACCTGCCTGCCCTCACCCAGGACCCACAGGCTCCTCCAGGTTGTGGCTTCATCGGCCCTTACTTCCTGATCAAACCAGCAAACCTCCTCCTGCACCCAGCAGGTGAGAGGTGAACATCCTCGGGACAGAACAAGCTCTGGGTGCAGAATGTACTAGTGGTAGAGTAGTCTCTTCAGACGCCAGCCAGACCTTAATTCCCATCCTGCTGTGTGAGCCAAGTAAGTTACTTTGCCTCTCTGAGCCCACGCTTCTCCACCTATAAAATGGAAATTGCAATTTTGCCTGGTCATAGGATAGTCATGAGGTTTAACTAAAATAATCTACACAAGCCAGGCATGGTGGCATATGCCTGTAATCTCAGTACTTGGGAGACTGAGACAGGAGGATCCCAGGTTTGAGGCCTCAGCAACTTAGCAAGGCCCTCAGCAATTCACTGAGACCCTGTTTCAAAATAAAAAATAAAATAGGGCTGGGAGTGTAGCTCAGAGGTAGAACAACCCTGAGTTCAATTCCCAGTACTACTACTACTAATAATAATAATCTGCATAAGGTATCAAGCAGTGTGCTAGGTTGGAAACCCAGAAGTAAGGGCTCATGAATATTTGTTTTTTCCCTTCCTTTTATTCCTGGCCATTTCATTCATTCCCATATATTCTCATTCTCATTCTTATTCATATTCTCTCTCTCTCTCTCCGTGTGTGTGTGTCTCTCTCTCTCTCTCTCTCATTCTTATTCATATTCTCTCTCTTTCTCTTTCATTGTTATTGTTATTCATATTCTCTCTCTCATTCTTATTCAAATTCTCTCTCCCTTTCTCTCTCTCATTCTTTTTTTTTGTGTGTGAGGTAGGGGGGGGGGCGTTGAACCCAGGGGCGTTCTACCTCCGAGCTACACCCCCGGCCCTATTTTTTATCCTTTATTTGGAAACCTGGTCTCAAAGTTGCTGAGGGCCTCACTAAGTAGCTGAGGCTGACCGAAAACCCGGATCTTCCGTCTCCACCTCCCAAGTACTGGGATTACAAGCGTGCGCCACCACGCCCAGCTCTCTCTCATTCTTATTCATATTCTCTCTCTCTCATTCTTATTCATATTCTTTCTCTCATTCTTATTCATATTCTCTCTCTCCCTTTCTCTCTCTCTCTCTCTCTCTCTCTCTCTCTCTCTCTTGTGCATGCACTCGATGGAACCCTGGGCCTCATGCATGCTGATCGTGGATTCTACTCTTGAGCTTCTCTTTATACTTCTACCTCTTCATTCTCTTTATACACAAGATTCATGAATCATCTTTTATATTTACAAGAAGTGGGGAAGACTCTTAAATCATTATTTCCCCAAACATTTAGTGAGTTTCTATTATATTAGTCAATTTCTTTTCTTTTTTTTTTTTTGTGGTACTGGGGATTGAACCCAGGGGCATTCTACCTCCGAGCTACACCCCCAGCCCTAATTTTTATTCTTTATTTTGAAACAAGGTCTCATTAAGTTGCGGAGGGCCTCACTAAGTAGCTGAGGCTGGCCGCGAACCCGGATCCTCCGGTCTCTGCCTCCCAAGTACTGGGATTACAAGCGTGTGCCACCACGCCTGGCGTTATATTAGGCAATTTCTAAATGCCAGGATAGAGTAGTGAATAAGACAAACAAAAGCCTTGCCCTCATAGAGATTATGTATGTTCTAGTGGGCCAGATAGACAATACATGTACATACATACATAGATCATCCATGGCATTGTAGACGCATAACATAGATCATGTATGCATTATAAAGAAGAGTAATGCCATTTAAGGAAAGAGTATATGTCTAACCATATTGGTGGGGAACCATTTCCAACAAAATAGTCAGTGTCTTTTCTACCAGAGAGGTGACATCTGTGCAGAGCTTGGAATGGAGCCAGCCATGGGAAGAACAAGAGAAAGAGCTTTCCAAGCAGAAGGGACAGTGCCACGCAAAGGCCCTGAGGTGGGAGCAGTTTATGTATCAGAGGAAAAGCCAGGTCAGTGTAACTGAACCAGAGTGAGCTGAGGGGGGGAAGGGTCACTGGAGAAGATAAGGCTCCAGAAGGAAGCAGGGTTCAGATAATGCAGGGCCCTTTGGGGGCATCAGAGGAGTTTGGATTTTTTTTCCTTTTCCTTTTTTTTTTTTTTTTTTTGCAATGCTGGGGATGAAACCGGGCCCTTGCATATACTAGGCAAGTACTGTACCACTGAACTACATTCCCCAAACGGATTTTGAATTTTTAATCCAAGTGTGGTGAGAAGTCATTGAGGGTTTTGGAGTAGGGGAGAGATGTGAGTTTTTTTTTGAAAGGCTCATTCTGCCAGCTTTTACATGAATAAACTGCAGGAAGTAAGAGAGGGGGAGAAGGGAAACCAGTTAGCAGTATGTTCCAGCCACTCTGGAGAGAGCTCAAGGATGGTTTGATTAAAATGTAAGATTCTGGAAATACTTTAAAGGTAGTATGGAAAGACTAGCTGATGTATTGGGGAAAAGAGAAGAGTCAGAGTGACCAGTCCTGCATGAGCCATTAGGTGAATTTGATGTCATTTACTGAGATGGTAAGCAGCAGAGAAATCATAGGGGAGCTCAAGAATTTAGGTTTAGCTTAGTACTTGGGAGGCTGAGATGGGAAGATTGCAGATTCAAAGCCAGCCTTGGCAACTTAATGAGACTCTCAGTAACTTAGCAAGAACCTGTTTCCAAATAAAATAAAGTAGGGCTGCACATATAGCTCAGAGGTAGAATGCCCCTGAGTTCATTCCCCAGCCCCCCCCCCAAAGGAAGAATTTATATTTGAACACATTAAGTTGGCTATGCTTATTAGATGCTCCCCTCCCCAGTGGAAATGTTGGGTGGACAGGAGTATAAGTCTGGGACTCGGCAGGGAGGTGGGGCAGGAGATTAAATTGTGGAGTCATTAATGCCATGAGCCTGAAAGAGACCACTTAGGGAGTGGAGATAGATGGAGAAAAGCAGAAGTCCAAGGAGTGAGCCCTTCATTTTACCAACATTCAGGCATTGGAAGAGGACACGGAGCCAATGAAGAGACTGAGAGGTGGGAAGAAACGCAGTGATTTTACAAAATCAAGAGAAAAACAGGCTTCAAGGAACAGAATTCTCCACCGTGTTCATTCTTGTTGAGAGGTTTAATAAGATGACAGAGAATCAACCATAGTGACTAGTATGATGGAAGTCATTGGAGCCTAAACAAGAATTCTCTCATGTAGCTCAGTGGTAGAGTGTATATTTAACATGCTCAAGGCCCTTGGGTTTAATCCCCAGCACCACGCATGTACGACAAACACACACAAACACACATACACACACACACACACACACACACACACATCCTTTCAGTAGAGGGAATAGTGGATAAAGATTGGAGATAGTATAGACAACCCCCCCTTTTCTCTCACCTCAGTTTTATTCTAATGGGAAGCAAAAAGACTGGAGGTAAATGTTAAATCAGGGAGGATTTTAAAGACAGGGAATATTATTGCATATTCGTATGCAGACAGGGATAATTCAGTAGAGAGGAAATTTTTTTTTCTTTTTGGTATTGGGGATTTAACTCAGGGGCATTCCAACTCTGAGCTACAGCCCAGCCCTATTTTATTTTTTATTTTGAAACAGGGTCTCACTAGGTTACTAAGAGCCTCGCTAAGTTGCTGAGGCTGTCCTCGCACCTGTGATCCTCCTGTCTCAGCCTCCCAAGTACTGGGATTACAGGTGTGCACCACCAAGTCTGGTCAGAAGGAAAACTTTGATGACACCAGGAAATGTGACAGGAAGAGATGGGATGCCCTGGAGTTGAGAGGTCGGCCTTAGCAGCAGGCTGTCACCTCTGTAGGAGGAGGAGAGACAGTAGGCTGGGCGCGGACGCAGTCGGTTGATTAAGGGTGGTGAGAGGAGGTAAGGTTGGTCTCTTACGTGTTGACATGTGCAGAGTATCCTCTGGGAAGATGACACTGGCAGCCATATATAGTCTGGATTGAAGGGGGGAATAATTTAGGAGGCCATGACAATAGAAGTTAAAGCTTAGGTCACAAGGAAAATGTCAGCGCTCCTTGGGTGAGGGTAGAGGAAACATGAAAATACTTCTGGACCTGAAGTCTGGCTTGCAAACGGTCAACAGATGACAACCAGCTGCCAGAGCTGCTTGAAAATCCAGTAGATTTTCACCTCCTGTGCATCAATCTTCTGTCCCCAAGGCCACTCTTGCCCAGGGAGAAGGAGGGAGCACACAGGTCCTTTCCCAGGACCCTGCTGACAGTTGGTGTGGTAGGACCAGCTCCGACTCTGCCAGCCAAACCAGGGGACATGGGGCTAATTCCCAGCCTGACTACTTACCAGCTGTGTGGTCTCAGACAAGCATTTAACATTGATAAGCTTTACTTTCTTTTATTTTTATTCTTAAATATCTTACCTATATTGCATTTGTACTTCATTAAAATAGATTTTTTCTAATACATGTTTTAGTGAAATATAAAATATATACGAAAAGCCAGGTGTGGAGGCACAAGCCTGTAATTCCAGTACTAGGGAGGCTGAGACAAGAGAATCACAAGTTTGAGACCAGCCTGGGTAACTTCGCAAGATCCTGTTTCAAAAGAAAAAATAAAAAGGGCTGGAGGTATCGCTCAGAGGTGAACATCCCTGGGCTTCATCCCCAGGACCCCCCCCACACACACACACACTATACAGAAATGTGCACAAAACATAAGTATAGAGTTTCATGAATTATCACAAAGTGAGTAGCCAGAAATAGGACATTGTCAGCGTGGCAGTACTGTAGTACCCTCCACAAGCACCCTCCCTGAAAATAGCCCCTCTCTGACTTCCAATCCCACAGGTTAATCTTATCTATTTTTAAATTTTATAGGCTCATATAGTATGTGTTCTGTATTTGGCTTCTTTCACTCAACTTTATGTTTGTGAGATTCAACAATGTTATCATCTGTAGTTTTTTTTTCTGTACTGGGAATGTATAACAGACTTTCTTTATTTGTAAATAGGGATGATAGTATTAATTTGAAGAGTTTCTACAAGGATCAGATAGCAAAAGTTTGAAGAAGGTCCAATTGTAGTGCTTTGTAAACAGTAGGCACTTAATTGATAGCCATTATTATTATTTCTAAAGAACTCCATCTTTGAGAACAAGTAGAGTGCCATCACATCCTTTGAATGCATTCTGCCTCCTGTCCACTTGACCCACTCTGTTAAGATTTGGACACCAGGCATGGTAGCACATGCCTATAATTCCAGTATTTGACAGGCTGAGACAGGAGGGTTGCAAGTTTGAGGCCAGCCTCAGCAATTTAGCGAGACCCTGTTTCAAAATAAAAAAAAATAAAAAGGGTTGGGGTATAGCTTAGAGGTAGAATGCCACTGGGTGCAATCCCCAGTGCAAAAAAAAAAAAAAAAAAAGATTTGGACAGTTCACTAAAGCCCAGATCAGGTCCCTTTACCCCGGGGCTCTCTGACTTTCCCAAAGATGATGACTTAAGGCGTGTTCCATTTTCTCTTCCCATCCTTATTTTTACTTACTCCCAGTGTAGACCAAATTCTCTTCCACTAAGTATTCGGGCCCTTTCTGGCTTTACTTATTTTCCTCTTTAGTTTATATTTTCCTTTGGTCATTCTCAATATTATCCTCAATTCTCCTGTACCATCCTCCCCAACCTGCCATCACCCCCAGCCTGGATGAGACCAACGACTTGGCATTTCTCTTCTACAGCCAAGCTGCTGATCATAGCTGGAGAGAATAGCACGTGTGTATATATTGGTGCCTCTGTGAATTAAACTCCATAACCTCAGCTAAGCTCTCAAGGCTGCCCCCCAAACCTCTACATGTACCTCTCGCTCCCCTGAGAGGTTATCCCAAAAGTTAACCTTTCTCTATATCTGCCCCCACACTTTTTTGGGTGGTTCTGGGGGCCAAACACAGGGCCTTGCACATGCTAGGCAAGAGTTTGCCCCTGAGCTACTCTCCCAGCCTCTATAAGCCCTTTTCTCCCACCTCCCTTTTCACCCTTAACAGATGATCTAGGTTCATATTTCACTAAGAAACTTGAAGCCATCAGGAGAGGATGCCTTTAAATTCCTCTTCTGCCACCTGAAAATGCATAAGCATCCATATATGGAAGCTTCCTCCATCTCTCTTATCTCATGGGAAAGATAATCTTCCTCTTGTCTCAAACTAGTACCCCAACTTGGGTTCCATCTTCTCCTGTCTCCGCAGGGACCTTTGCTCTATTTAAACATTTCGTCCTCTCATCTCTAATATTCCTTTCTACTGTCTCCAGTTCTCACCTTCCCTCCTTTGCTTTATAGCTGAGTTGTAGGAAACAGCCTATAACTCGCCATCACCCCCCAGTCTCCGCTTCACCAACACAGCGACATCAACCTTGATGCGGTATCCTGGACCTCCTTGTTGCTTTATCCACTGCACACTTTCTAGTCTTTATCCTGTTTGCTTACCCTGTGGTATTTAACCACTCTCTCATTCTTAAAACATTCATTTCCCTGGGTGCCAAGACATCGCATTCGCCTGGCTTTCCTTTCATCTCTCTAGCTATTCCTTCCTCGTTTCCTCTGAGAGCAGTTCTTCCTTTAATGCCTACATACTGTTCCCCAGGGCTCCCCCTTCCCAGGCAGTCTTCCTGGGTGCCCTCATCCAGCCCCACCACATGCTCTGTCCCTATCTCTGGCCTAGATCTCTATTTTGCGTTCTAGATCACTCGGTTGCCTCTTGGACACCTCAAGTGTCTCAAATTCAACCAGTCTAAAAATAATTAATCATTGTCACCCCACTCCACCCCTAAACCTGCTTTTCCTCCTGCATCCCACACTTGGTAACTAGAAGCACCCTCTAATCAGACACCTAGGTCATAACCCTGGAGGTTAACCAGTTCTCACCCCTCTCCCAGGGTTTCCAAAGTTTCTGGGGATAGAATCCTGTTGATTCTACCTCTGTGATCTCTCCTGACTCTGCCCCTCCTCTCTATCCCACTCTGTCACTTCCACCCGTATCACTTGTCAACATGAAGAATGTCCTGACCTCCCAACTGATCTCCCTGCTTCTCTTCTCGCACCATCGCAATCCATCCTCCCCACAGCTGCCAGTGTCTTATTATAAAATGAAATCATGATCTTGACACTCCCTGCGTAAAAGCCATCAATTGCTCAACATAGCTGCCACGATCAAGTTTACACTCCTTAGCATGGCTTAGAAGGCCCTTGGTGACCCAGCAGCTCCCTATCTCTGAAGCTACTAATACTTTTCTCCTTGACTTTTACCCTTCTCTGCAGTTATACCAGATCATTGGTTCTTCAAAGATGCCAGGCTTTGTCATACTTCCTCAGTGCCTTTGAACACACTATCAGCCCTAACTGGGATGCCAGGCCTAGCTAACCCTTCCTTACTCCTTTTGCAGGCCTCAGCTCAATGGAACCTTCTAGAAAGCTTTTCTGACCTCTCTAGTCTGTATTGTATGTTCACAAAGTACCATCTGCAGCTTCTGCCACTTCACGCACCATCTACACATAATACATCACTTTGGCCTTGTCTGTTCCTGTGCTTTCCCAAACTCTAGGATAAGGGTTCACTCTTATTCACCCCCATGTCCCAGCAGTGAATACAGTACCTGGCTTAATGAATGCCAGTTGAATGAATGAAGGATGAAGCATTTGCAAATACCTTTCTTATCCAACTTGATTGAATCTATAGCAGCTCTGAATTCATCTATACTCTTCTGGGACTATTTGAAAATATGATTTTGTGTCCAAACCCTCAAATGGAGGGAGATTTGTCAGTGATCCCTTTTTTCTTCTGTAGTTTCTGTAAACAGCCAATGAAATCAGTTCAAAATTTACACTCTGGGGTCTGGGATAGGCCTCTGTTGTATATTCCCTTCAGTTTAAGCTTACTCGAATTTTTCTTTGTTTCCTTCTCATAGTCCTCTCTTGTCCATCTCTGTAGGGATCTGAGATTACAAGCTAACATTTTCAGCCTGACTCAATCACCCATGACCCCAGGAGCCACTGATAGACCCTAAAGAGGATATATGTATTTATTTATGTATTTATTTATTGTGGTATTAGGGATTGAACCCAGGGGCATTCTATTTCTGAGCTACACCCTAAACCATTTTTATTTTTATTTATTTATTGTTGTGGTACTGGGAATCGAACCCAGGGGCATTCTATCTCTGAGCTGCACCCCCAGCCCTATTTTATTTTATTTTATTTTTGTTTTGAAACAGGTTCTCACTAGGTTGCTGAGAATCTCACTGTATTGCTGAGGCTGTCCTCAAACTTGAGATCCTTTTGTCCCAGCCTCCCAAGTACTGGGATTACAGGCATGCACCAACACACATGGCTTTATTTTTCATTTTGAAACAGAGTCTTGCTAGGTTGCTGAAAATCTTGCTAAGTTGCTGAGGCTGGTCTCAAACCTGTCATCCTCCTGTCTCAGCCTCCCAAGTACTAGGATTACAGGCGTGGGCCACTATGTCCAGCTAAAGAGGATATTAATAATTTGTTCTATATGCAGCCAGCTGAGGCCTTCAGCTCCTGTCATCTAAATTCTTTTCTAAAATGCCTGGAGACATATAGCAGCTTAGCCTCCAGATCTAGACAAAGTAACATAGCTTTCCTAAAGAACTTGCTACAAGCAGATCTCCCCCTGGATCCTACACATAGAGCAGGAGAGGGAGCTGCCTTCCTCGTGGTCACAGAGCCACTTCTTTGGAGGGCCCCATGCCTGGATGTGTGGGTATCTGGCCTGGAAGGGTCTGGATATACCACATCTGCAGCCACACAGACACAGGCCTGCTCTTCTGAAGCCAGAGTTGTGAAGCTAGAGCAAAGGAGGAGCAGAGCCGGGATTAGGTCCTTGTAGACAAACCATCATCTTTTCTTGGCTATGCTTCTGCAACAGAATTAAGTTCTACAAAAAATAAGAAGGAATATTTCCTCGCCCTCCCCTCTCTTAGTCTGTTTTGTGCTGCTGCAACAGAATGCCAGACTGGGTAACATACCATGATCAGAAATTTATTTGGCTCACATTTCTGAAGGCTGGAAAGTCCAAGATCGAGAAGCTACATTTAGCAAGGGCCTTCTTTCTTTGATATCCCATGGCAGAAGGCCGAAGGGCAAGAGAGGAGAGAGAGAGAGAAGAGCAAGCATGCACGTAAGAAAGAGCCAAACTAGGCTTTGTCTAAGGAACACACTCCCACAACGAGAGCATTAATCCATTCACCAGGGTAGTGCCCATGACCAAACTCCTCCTACTAGGCCCCACCTTCCAACACCACCACATTGAGGATCAAATTTTCTGTAGGTGAACTTTAGGGAACACATTCCAATGATAGCACACCCAAAGATACTAAATAACTGGTCCTGGTCTCAATACTTAGGAAGAAATTAATTCATCATATATAATGCATACCTTAGGGCATTACGGGTTTAAATTTTCTCCTGGAACTTCAGTTGCCAAGGGCTGACACTGGGCCAATTTGCTTATGCCAAGTTTCCCCATGATGGGTCACCTCACTCCATTGGCAGCATCACTTCCACTTAGTAATAACGTTCCTATCCCATGTCCTCTTCTACACTGAAAGGCCTAATTTAATCCTGAAATCACCAGGAAAATACCAGTAATGACTCCAAAATACTGAAGACTCAAATGTTCTAATGGGAAACAGTCTTTCCAGTTGGGAACTTTTCAGTTTTACTTCCACTTCCTGTAGTTCTTTTCTTAACGGCAGCGGGAGTAGGGAATGGTCCTTAGCGCACAGGTGTACTATTTCTTTCTTTTTGTTTTCTTCCTTTTCTTTGTTTTTGTTTTAGTGGGGACTACTGGGGTTGAACCCAGGGACATTCTACCTCTGAGTTACACCCCCAGCCCAATTTTATTTTTTATTTTGAAACAGGGTCTCGCTAAGTTCCTGAAGGTCTTACTAAGTTGCTGTCCCAGTCGACATTCTCAATGCTATAATAAAAATGACTGAACACACAACTTAAAGGAAGGAAGATTTATTTGCTCACAGTTTTGGAGATTTGGGGGTTCAGTCCATGTGAGACCAGCATCTGCAGAGCTCAAGGCATGGCAGCGGGAGAGAGAGAAAGACAGAGAGAGAGAGGAGAGACAGAGAGAAAGCGTAAAGCTCTGCTTTCACATCATGGGGGCCAGAAGCAGAGAGTAGCAAGGGGAGGAGAGAACCACATATAACCCCCAAGCCACACCCCCAGGGACCCCTCCTTAGCAACCAAGCCCTGGTTCCAATATTGCTATCTTGTTTCCACCAGGGCTAGGGGGACATTCTAAATCCAAACCATTATAGTTGCAGAGGCTGGCCTCAAACCTGCAGTCCTCCTGTCTCAGCCTCCCAAGTACTGGGATTACAAGCACATGCCACCACTACTGGCTAAGGTTTTCTATTTCTAGATTGATTTTCTTAAAAAAAGTCTTATAATGGAATAAGGCTCATTATAGTTAATATATAAAACAGGGGGAAGGAGGGGAAATAACTAGTAATTCTTTGTCTTATCAGCTAAATATATTAGCTATTGTCAGATTTTCTGAGTGTATACCTCTATATGTACTTTTCCTCTTGTAGTTATCATTCTATGCATGCACACATATTCCCATAAATGTTTGTTTCCTGCTTTCTTTGGCATATCATATTATAGCAATTTTTCCATGTCGTTACACATTCTTCCTACACATCATTTCCAACGGATGTCATCATCGGCCATCATATGGTCGTGTTAAAACCATTTGCCTATATTTGGACATTGACATGGTTCCCAATAAATATACTTTCCAAGGCCCCAAGGAGATCCCAAGAGCCTCAGCGCAACTCCTTCCCTTGGCCTTTGGCACCCATCCCCAGAGAGATGGAGCCAGCCAAACAAGATGATAAATAGAACCATTAACACGCTGTTCCTGCAGCTGAGCCTTAGGGCCAGATGGGTGAAACAAATCTCTGAAAGGGGAGAAAAGACTCACTGGGCACTAGAAAAGAGGGGACTGATGGGCAGCTCACAGGGCAGACACTCCATAGCTCAGAGAAACATGAGACCACACATGTTATTTTCTAGAGGATCAAGTTCCTAATGGAATATCCTGCAGAGCACTTTCCCTCTCTCTTTGATTCCTAGGGGAGTGTGTCAGTTTGTATGTACTATGGATAGAGCAGATGTGCTCAGTTTCCCTCTGTCTTGGAAGAAAAGAATTGTTACACTTAAAAGGAAAATAAAGGTTCCAACCTTAGGAATTTGGGGGTCTAGGGAGGCTGTCGAGAAGGGAAAGTCAACTAGTCCATCCTCTTGCTTCCAGAGGGTCCTGCCCCAAAGACATTCTAAAATACCATACCACAAGCCAGGTGTGGTAGCGCACGCTTGTAATCCCAGTACTTGGGAGGCGGAGACCGGAGGATCCGGGTTCGCGGCCAGCCTCAGCTACTTAGTGAGGCCCTCTGCAACTTTGTGAGACCCAGTTTCAAAATAAAGGATAAAAAATAGGGCCGGGGGTGTAGCTCAGAGGTAGAATGCCCCTGGGTTCAATCCCTGGTACCGCAAAAAATAAAATAAAATAAAATACCATACCACAAGCACACCACCAGGTCACGAAGCAAAGTAATTTCCCTTTCTATGAAAAATAGAAAAAGAGCATTATACATCCAGAAGCCCACATGTGAGCACTTAGTTGCTGTCTTAGGACATCACACAATATGCCCCAGCTCATCCAGGTGCAATACTTACAGAGCCTAATGCCTTGTGTCTGTGTTGAGCTTTGCAGGCTTCCCACGAATCATCTCATTTGTTCCTCCCATCAGCCTTATAAGATAGATAGGCTTTAATCTGCTTGACAGATGAAGAAACTGAGGTTTCAAGAGGTCATCCAGATGGTGACCTCTTGAGGAAGGTCTTGAGGAAGGTCTTGAGTTCTTTTGACCTCAGGTTGCAACAAACTGTTTATAACTTAACAACAACAACAAAAATCTATCCCTGCAGCCTTCATTTGTGGGCCTCCACTAGAAGAGGAAACGCATTTATTCATTCAGCATTTATGAAACACATACTGTGTGCCCAATTCCAGGATAAATGCTGCTCAGTCCTGGTGGTTGTCTCAGCCAACAGCTTTCCTGTCACTGTGCTGCACCCTGGAAACTCGCTGCTATCTGAGTCAGGCACTGGCCTGGCTTCTACCTGCCCTCTGAGAGACCCTGGGAAAGGCTGTCAGGAAACACTCTTGGCCTTCTCCCACCTGGCAAAATCTCAGTGCCCTGGCTTCCTCCCCGACTCTTCTCCCTCACCGCAGGCCCCGGAGATCCACTCACCTAGCTTCTCTCCCCTCTTCAAAGTTGCCACCTCCTGTTTCTCTTAAGGTTCTTCTCCCAAGCCTAGCTGTGGAAGAGGCTGTGGTCTCTCCAGCCTGCCTCTTGCCAAGGATGCTGGGGCCAGTCATGCAAGCCTAGAGCTTTTATTTCTCATCACAAACAGAAATAAACAGCGGAAAATAAAGCTAACTCCCATGAGAATGTCCGCCATCCAGAGCTGCACTGTCCAATATGTCCAATATGGCAACCACTGGCCACACGAGGCCATCAGGCACTTGAAATGTGGCCAGTCTGAATTGAGATGGGGTAGAACTGTAAAACTCACACTGGACCACAAAACTTAGCAGGAAAACATTCTGGAAAATATCTTATTAATAATTTCATATTGCTTACATGTTAGGATGGTAACATTTTGAATAGGCTTAAAACATGTATTATTAACATTTTACCTATTTCATCTCACTTTTTGTAGTGTGGCTAGTAGAACATTTCCAGTTGCATATGTGGCTTGCATTATATTTCCTTTGGACCATGCTGGTCTAGGATACAGTGTTAATAACCATAGTGTCTGGCATGTTGTTTGTTTGTCTGGTTAGTTGGTTGGTTTTTGTTTTTATATTTTCAGTTCTTTAATCTTTATCCTTTAGAAGTTAAAGCAAGAGCTGGATGTGGTGGCACACATACCTTTTTATTTTTGAAACAAGGTCTTGCTAGGTTGCTGAGAGTCTCGCTAAGTTGCTGAGGCTGGTCTGGAACATGTGATCTTCCTGTCTCAGTCTCCCATGTCCTGGAATTACAGGCATGTGTCACTACACCTGGTTGGACCTCATAATTTCTTATATGTACTATTGCAGTAGCCTCCTACTGGTCTCTTTCCCTCCAGTTTCTCCTCAACTTGATTCTCCAATAGCCATCAGAGCTATTTTTTCAAATTACAAATCTGATTACTAATCTGTTAAGTCTGTATGCAAGCTGGGTGTGGTGGTACACACCTGTAATCCCAGTACTTGGGAGGCTCAGACAAGAGGATCGCAGGTTTAAGGCCAGCCTCAGCAATTTAATAAGGCCCTCTGCAACTTAGTGAGACCCTGTTTCAAAATAAAAAATAAAGCTGTCAGTGTAGCTCAGAGGTAGAATGCTCCTAGGTTCAATACCCAGTACCACAAAAATAAATGAGTAAATAAAATTTTTTTTAAAAAGGCTGGGGTGTAGATCAGAGGTAGAATGCCCTTGGGTCCAATCCCCAGTACCAAAAAATAAAAAATGTCTGTATGCTTCTCCACTGTCCATTGGGCGAAGCTCATACTGTGTAGCACGATATGTAAGGTCTGGCATGGTTTGGTCCAGTGGACAATTCTGGTCTTATCTCCCACCACCACCTCTTTTGCCTCGTTACAAAGAACTAGTTCCAAAGAACTTCACAATCCCTAATGTGCTGTGCTTCTATAAGCCCCACTTTTACCTGCTTTGCTCCCTCTGCTGAGAAGTTCCTTCTCTTTGCTCCTATGCCCAGATTACTTCCTTGGAAGCAGGCTGCCTCCAAAGCTTTACTCCCAGGCTCCCCGCCCCGCCCTGCATAGTCACTGGTCCCACACTGTGTGCAGGCCACTCGGCCTCCACGATTGAATGATTGACAGCTTCATTTGCTTCCCCTAGATCTTGCTTCCTATCTCCCACTCGAGAGGATT
This sequence comes from Glis glis, assembly GCA_004027185.1. Lineage (NCBI taxonomy): Eukaryota > Metazoa > Chordata > Mammalia > Rodentia > Gliridae > Glis > Glis glis. Next base: position 8,903 of record PVJS01027382.1, on the reverse strand, counting down.
TCCAGACTCACCTTCCAATTGTCCTAGAGCTTAAAGGTTTGGCATAATGCCCAAGGTGTCTCAGAGAGAAAGACCCCACCTCTCCTCTCAGATAGTGAGGGGGATTCCCATCTGTGGGAATCCCAAGGGAGCTGCCCTTGGGAGTCGTAATGCCCCTGCAGCATGAAAGGAACTTCATGAACTTTCCAGAACTAGGAAATTTTCCAGAACTAGGGCCTGGGACATGGTGGCTTCAGAGCCTGTCATTTTACTAGGGCAAAAATCCCTGGGAAGAGTCAGTGTTGAGTGCTAGCACATTCCCTTTTCTCTCCATAGTCCTGGGTACCTCGAGAGACTTCAGGAAGACATTGGAGAAGGCCTTTCCCTCAGGTTAGAGGCCAGGAGGGAGATTGGAAAGTGGTGCAGTTGGTGGCTCCCTGGAGGTTTCTAGTAGAGTGCCGGAGAGCTCTGCCCTGGACTCTACCCTGTCCAGTGGGCACAAAGATCTAGAAGGCACACCTACCAGGTCTGCATATTATCTGAAGCTGGGAGGGTCAGTGAATCTTTTTGTTTTGTTTTGTTTTGTTTTCCCAACACTAAGGATTGAACCCAGAGGCACTCTACCACTGAGCTATATCCCCAGTCCTTTTTATTTTATTCTTGTGGTACTGGGGATTAAACCCAGGTGCATTCTACTTCTGAACTACACCCAAAGCCCTTTTTATTTCATAATTTGTATTATGAAACAGGGTCTCCCTAAGTTACTGAGGCTGGCCTTGAACCTGTGATCCTTCTGTCTCAACCTCTCAAGTACTGGGATTATAGGTGTGCTCCACCACACCCGGATACCTTTTTATTTATAATTTGGAGACAGGGTCTCACTAAGTTGCTGAGGCTGGCCTTAATCTTGCGATTCTCCTGCCTCGGCTTTCAGAGTTGCTGATGACAGGTACGTACCACCAGACCTGGCCTTTAAGACAGTAGAATCAGGATCCAGAAAGTTATGCCCAGGTGGAAAGATGGCTTCAGTGCAGCAGATGAACTTTCTAGAATAGAGAAGTGCAGCCCTCAGAGAGAAGATATGATAAATCTCAAATATATACAGAGTACTCATACAGAAAAGAAGGGGCAGCCTTGTTTTATATGGCTCCAAGGACATAACCGGAGCCAGAGGGGCTTTCTGAGACAGATCCAGCTTAAAAAAAGAGGGGTGTGGAGGGGGCTTGGCTTCTTCAGAAAGAACTGAGCTCAAGTCACTGGAAGTACTCAAGCACAAGCTACTTGACAGGGACACTGGACACTGTAGATAGGGTTGAAATATCTGTAGTTCACTTCAGCAAATATTTATTCAGTGCAGAGCACTCTGCCAAGCCAGGTGCTAAGGATAGAAGTAAAAGACCAGCCCTTGTCCTCAAGTCACTCGCCATCTGGTCCAGGGACAGGTGAATAAACAGTGACCAGTGCAGAGGAAGCTGTGAACGTGACTCACTGCAGGGACACAGAGCCAGGCCCCCGACACTGGGGCTGGGGAAGGGCCCCTGAAGGGCCTCGGGGCTGTGGCAGTAGATCACCAAGAGGAACTGCCGTTATTAATTGTTCAGAAAAGATAATGCAGCCAGGCGTGGTGGCACATGCTTGTAATCCCAGTACTTAGGAGGCTGAGACTGGAGGATCCGGGTTCGCAGCCAGCCTCAGCTACTTAGTGAGGCCCACCGCAACTTAGTGAGACCCTGTTTCCAAATAAAAGAATAAAAAATAGGGCTGGGGGTGTAGCCCGGAGGTAGAATGCCCCTGGGTTCAATCCCCAGTACCACAAAAAAAAAAAAACAGAAAAGATAATGCTATTCTACCTGTCTTTTTTAAAAAGTTTCTGTCTTGCATACACTGCAAATATGGATGCATTAAATGATATACCTGGAATTTGCTTTAAAATAACCTAAGGGTGGGAGAGAAATGGGTGGGCATATAGGTGAAGCAAAATTTGCCATATGTAGAAAATGCTGAAACCGAGCAATCATTACACTGTCCCCTCTAGTTTTGTGTAAGTTGGAATTTTTCATAATCAAAAGTTTAAAAGGAAGAAGAATAAAAATTAGCTAGGGCCAGGTATGGTGGCACATGCCTGTAATCCCAATACCTGGGAGGCAGAGGCAGGAGGATCGCAGGTTGAAGGATAGCCTCAGCAACTTATCAAGACCCTGTTTCAAAATTTTAAAAATTAAAAAAAGGGGCTGGAGGGGTGTGGCTCAGTGGCAGAATGTCCCTGGGCTCAATCCCCAGTACCCGCCCCTCCCAAAAAAAAAAGAGTTAGCTAGGGAGAGGACATTCCAGATATATACATAAAGGCAGCAAGGTGAAGAGAGCCAGGCACACTTATTCATCCTCGTGGTGTGACCGGAGTGCAAGCGCAGAGGGAGATGGGATGCAGAGGCAGGCGCAGGCCAGATCAAGGAGGGCCTGTGTGCCAAGCGAAGAAGTCTGGACTTTCCCCTGAAAACATGGGCACTGTTGACCAGACTTAGATTTTAGAGTGATCTCTCTGGCCACTGCATGCAGATGGTTGAAAGAGAAAGAAGAAAGGGAGCAGGGAGGCCAGCTGGGAGGTGAGAGACGTGGCGATCCCAACCACAGCATGATAGTGAGGGGGGTAAGGGAGCTAACTGGATATACGTTAGGAAGGTGGGATGGAGGGAACATGGCCAGGCAGCAGGAAGAGTCAAGGCAGAGGTCCCCGTGTCTGGGGGCTGGGGAAGAGGGAGAAGGTAAGAAGACAGAGATCTGCTTCCCCACCCTCCATCCTCTGCTCCGGATTTTTTTTTTTTTTTTTTTTTTTGGTGGTACTGGGGATTAAACCTAGGAACATTCAACCTCCAAGCCACATCCCAGGCCCTTTTAATTTTTTGTCTTGAAACAGGGTCTCGCTAGATTGCTGAGAGTCTCACTACATTGCTGAGGCTGTCCTTGAACCAGAGATCCTCCTGTCTTAGCCTCCCAAGTACTGGAATTACAGGCGTGCACCACCATGCCTGGCACTGCTCCTGAGATTTTCTATTAGGTTTAGGACTAGCTGCAGAATTTTGCAGGATTAATGCAAAATGAAAAATGTGGGGCCCTGGGGCCCTTTCTTCAAGAATTAAGACTTTTAAGATGGTGACAGCAGAGCATTAAACTGAGCACAGGGCCCTTCTGAGCATGGAGCCCTGCAGGACTGCAGAGGTCGAACACCCATGAAGCTGGTCCCGACTAGGCCATCACAGCCTTCTCTGTTTAGAAAAGGCAGAAGGGTGTCTGGGTGAGAGCCAGGGCTCCTGCTCACAGCTCCAGGAAACTAGAGGACAACATGTTCCTCCTATAACCCCCCTGGGACCCAAGTAGGACCCAGCACTCTGGGACAAATAGCTTAGTTTCAAGTAGATCTTTACAATGTTTTTCAAATGTGCTTGGGTTTTCATCTGTGCTAGGATAAGATGAAGAAGCAGAGAGCACTAGGCAGGCATTTCAGAGAGCAGAGTGCTAAAGTGACTTGTTTGTCTCTCCAAAGAGATTTCCTGGTTTCTCCAAAAATGGGGTTTGCTACAAGCTTCCCAGCATGAGTCACTGGACCAGTTAGCAAAACAATGAGGTCTGCAGAAAGTGGTGGAGCTGACCCTTCATCTGCAGAGAAGGTCGGCCCCCAGCAGCTCAGGTCCCTGGAGACGGTTCTTCATAACCGCAAACAGAAACTGGAGCCACGCTGCCTGTGCAGCCCGAGGCAATACCCTTCACTGGAAACTGGGGTAGCAATCAGAGGCCCCTGGCAGGAGGAGTAAGGGCCCCAGCGAGAAGCAATCGCTCCCACCCTGCCTTCTGTTCTGGAGCCTCTTGCAGAACCGCTCCTCAAGTTCAGGTCACCTCCCCCCTATGCAACACCCCCTTATTGGAGCCCTGGGCCCTTCAAGACTCACAGCAGCCAAGGATCCCCATCCCCTTTGGCAGAGTTCCGTGACAGATTGGGTGCTAGAGCACAGCCACCCAAGTTTGCATATCATTTATTGTCTTTTCTGGAAGCTGCCGCTGCACCTCATTGCTTCCAAGGGCAGAGCAGGCAATGAGATGGGGGCACCACTCCCCGCGTGAAGCTGGCCTCCCGCCAGACTGCCTCAGGAAAGGCCCTCTTTTCCCAGGCCCACAAACCATTGCCCTTTTCTGTGCTACCACTGCACCCCCAGCCCAGATCATCCTAGGAGGAAAAAATGAGCTGTGGGGTTTCTGTTTACACTGGAGTGGGTGGCAGTGCCTGAGATCCTCCTGGCCTTTCTGCTCATCACTAATATTTATCACCAGGGCTGCCTTCGTAAATGCTGGAACAGGGCCAGGAGAGGCCAGGCTGCGTGGCAGGTCCTTGACATGGCATAGCCAGGCAGGGGCTCAGTAGCAAGAAGGGATTTGCTGCCAGTCTCCATCCCACCCATCCTTTCTGTCCCTTCTCCCCCACCACTGACCTGAAGGATCTTGCTTTTTAAATTTTATTTATTTTATTTTATTTTTTTGCAGTGCTGAGGATAGAATCCAGTGGCTCACATATATCAGGCAAGCAGTCTACCACTGAGCTACACTCATAGCCCAGATCTTTTTATTTTGTTTTGTTTTATTTTTGCTATGAAATGGGATTATTAAATGTTTGTTGTTTTGTTTTGTTTGCAGTACTGGGGATGGAACTTGGTGATCCTCTACCACTGAGCTACACCCCAGCCCTTTTATTTTGAGATAGGGTCTCGCTAAGTTGCCCAAGTTACCCTCAAATTTGCCATCCTCCTGCTTCAGTCTCCAGAGTCACTGGGATTGCAGGCATGTACTACCAGGCCTGGCTTCCTTTCTCTCGTGCTCTCTCTCTCTCTCTCTCTCTCTCTTTCTTTCTTTTTTTCATTTATTTGTTGGTACTAGGTTTTGAACCCAGGAGCACTCTACCTCTGAGCTACACCCCATCCCTAGTTTCTTTTCATTTATTTCTATATTGAAACACAGTCTCACTAAGTTGCCAAGGCTGGCCTCAAACCTGTGATCCTCCTGTCTCAGCCTCCCAAGAACTGAGATAATAGGCATGTGCCACCACACCTGACTTTTTTATTTTAAATAAAAAATCTTGAGCCAGGCGTGGTGGTGCAACGCTTGTAATCCCAGTACTTGGGAAGCTGAGATAGGAGGATCGCAGGTTCGCGGCCAGCCTCAGCTACTTAGTGAGGCCCTCCACAAGTGAATGAGACCCTGTTTCAAAATAAAGAGAGCCAGGCGTGGTGGCGCACGCTTGTAATCCCAGTACTTTGGGAGGCGGAGACCAGAGTATCCAGGTTCACGGCCAGCCTCAGCTCTCTCTCTCTCTCTCTCTCTCTCTCCTTAGTGAGGTACTCCGTAACTTCATGAGACCCGGTTTCAAAATAAAGTATAAAAAATAGGGCCGGGGGCGTAGCGCGGAGGTAGAACGCCCCTGGGTTCAATCCCCGGTACCACAAAAAAAAAATAAAATAAAATAAAGACTAAAAAATAGGGCTGGGGGTATAGCTCGGAGGTAGAAGCCCCTGGGTTCAATCCCCAGTACTACAAAATAAATAAATAAATAAATAATCTTTATAGTTTATTAATCATAAAAATAGTTCAGACATTAGAGATCTATTTGAAAAGAAAAAGTTAAATTGTTACCTTGCATTGTATCCCAAAGTAAAATCCAGATGAATTACAGGTCTAAACTGAACCCTCTCTGGACACAGGGCCTGAGCTTACCAGGAAGACAGGGAAGAGCTTTTCAAGTGCTGAGAACATCCTTGCAAAGGCGCAGAGGTCCTGCCGCCTCAGGGAGCGAGCGTCGAGCAGATCCGCTGGAGGCTGTGGGAAGAAAGGCCAGCGTGAGCCAAGAGAGGGTGGTCTGTGGCCAGGTCGGGAGGGGCCCACATCTGCACTTTATCCTGCAGGTGCTGGGGAGCCACTGAAAGGGTTTTAGGCAAAGAAGTGAGTTGAGGGATGTGCACTTGAGAAAGGCACCCATGGCTGCAGCGTGATGATGCTCCTGGAGGACATCAGCAAAGCCAGGGACAAGGTTGTGGTCATAACCCCATGAGAGGTGGTGTGGCCTGGACCAGGATAACATGAGCAACGATGGAGAGGGACTGGTGTGAGAGCTGAGGCTGTCATTTCATCTGCATGTAGGAGATGAGGCAGCAAAATATTTATCTATTAAGTAGGCTGATTTCCCAGCTTCCCAAAAACCCCTTGGGCTACTGGTGGAGGAGAAAGGGTGAGTACGGAGGGGTCCATGTGGCCTCGCCATCTCTCCTTCCTGTTCTTTTCCCAGTGGGGCTTCTGGTTAGAACACTGGATGTCTAGCAGAACCACCCACCAACAAATACTATGGCACAGGAGTATGTGAAGGAGGGGAGACGAGGTGCCCAGTTTTTGAGGAACCCTGGGGCACACAAACCAAGATGCTTACTGGACAGTTGAATATGAGGGTCTGAACCTCTCTAGTGGTGTGTGGCCCAGAGACGTGGTTTTGAGAGGTATCAGAACAGGGAGTAGGACTGACTCCAGCAGGGTGGTTGAAGTCACCCAGGCAGAGGGTCTAACCGTGAAAACAAGGAGGCTTGAAATAAGACCTTGAAAACACTCCCACTTACGTGTCCAGCAGTAGGATGTGCCTTGCAGGAGACTGAAAAAGAGCTGTCAGAGAGCCAAGAGGAAAACCATGGCATGGGGGAAGGAAAGCAAAGGAGGGAGGCATTTCAGAAGGGAGGGCCTGGTTCCCCAAGCAATAAGCAAGTTAAAGAGCCAATAATGGAAATCTGATTTAGCAACAAAAGGGTCAGAAGCAATCTGAAACTAATTGCTGCAGAGTGTTGGGGATGAGGTGAGGTTGTATTGGATTAATGAATGAGTAGGGATGAGGAAGTAAAACTCTTTGGGGGAAGTTTGGGTGTAAAAGAAGGCCAGAGATAGAGGCAGCCTCTGTAAGGGACTGTGGGGTGGAGGCAGGAAGCAGATTAACATGGGAGAGATGTAAGCCTGTTGAAAGGGTGGGAGAAAGGACTGGGAAAGAGGGAGAGGTGGGGCTGTGGGGGATCCTGGAGTTCATCAGAGAGGAGGGATGGGCCAAGCTGATGGGGAGGGGTGAGCCTGGGGCATCAGGAGAGGGAAGGAGGAAAGGAGATGAGCAGGGAGGTGAGTTTGCAGGAGGGATGGCAGAAACTTGGAGAATTCCTACTGGGGGCTTTTTGTTTCTTCCTGGGAAGAAAGTAGAAGAGAACAGAGGTGGAGTGGGACCAGAGATACAAGGAGGAAAGAGATAGATTCAAACAGATGTTGTGGAGAATGAGGAGAGAGATGATTAGGGAAACAGGACCAGTCATGACAGATGACTGTCCTACAAGGTTCCTGTGCCTTTGGCACAGTCATAAATGCTCTGCTCTTAGAGCATCCATGAAGCTCAGTAACAGCCCTATGAGTATTATGGTCCCCATTTTACAGATGAGAGAGGTCAGTTAACCTGCCCACGATGTCAAAGACTGGAATCTTGGCATTGGAATGCTAGAGCTGAGCATGGCACCACTCAGGAGGGTACAGAGCAGCAGGGTCTGCAGGGAGTAGATATTGTGACACCATACAGTGTTGGCTGCTTCCCCAGAGGGCCAGCAGCTAGGAGTTGCAAGATACAGTGTTGGAATTTGGGACACTTGTGACCCGGGTTAAGGGTATTGGCAAGATGGTGAATGACAGGACAGGAGATGAAGCAGCCAAGGTTATGGTGCAGAGAGGTCAGAATTTGGATCTCCTCCTAGCAGTTCCACCTATGGGTATACACCCAAAGGAGTTGAAAACACACACTCAGATATTTGGACACCCCTGTTCACAGAAGCATTGTTCATAAGAGCCAAAAACAACCCAAGTGCCCATCAGTGGATGAATGAAACAACAAAACATGGCATGCACATACAAGGGAATATTATAAAGGAAATTATGGGAATTAGGAATATTATAAAGGAAATTCCTTATAAAGGAAATTCTGAATTAAAATTTTGAAACGTCCCCTTTTCCCAGGTAGCATCCTCCATTTAGAAGAATTTAAGCCTTGCTCTTTCTTTAAAAAAGAATTTTATTAGTGCATTATAGTTACACATAAGAAGTCTCACTCTTGCCCATGTATTTTCCTTAGCAACAAGAAGGTTGGCAGTGATGGATGAGAACTAAGGATTAAGGAGACTCAGACCTTGTCCAGAAAGAGCACATTTAGAGTAGTGGACCAGTTCAAGGCCAGGCAGCAACTTAGCGAGGCCCTCAGCAACTTAGTGAGACCCTGTTTCAAAATAAAAAGGGCCAGGGGGTTAGCTTGGAGGTAGAATGCCCCTGGATTTAGTCCCCTGTATAAAACAAAATAAAAGAGAGAGTAGTGGCTCAGAGAAAAGCCACTAAAGAAAGTCACTAGAGGCTGACACAGGAGGATCGCAGGTTCATGGCCAGCCTCAGCTACTTAGTGAAGCCTTCCACAACTTACTGAAACTCTGTCTCAAAAAAAAAAAAAAAAAGCTGGGCGTGGTGGCACACTCTTGTAATCCCAGTACTTTGGGAGGCGGAGACCAGAGGATCTGGGTTCGCGGCCAACCTCAGCGTGCATGCGCGCATGCATGTGCGCGCGATATATATATATATATCCTCTCTCCTCTCTCTCTCTCTCTCTCTCTCTCTCTCTCTACCTAGTAAGGCCCTCCGCAACTTTGTGAGACCCGGTTTCAAAATAAAGCATAAAAAAAATAGGGCCGGGGGTGTAGCGCAGAGGTAGAATGCCCCTGCGTTCAATCCCCGGCACCGCCAAAAAAAAAAAAAAAAATTTTATGAAAAGCTGGAGCCGGGCGTGGTGGTGCACCCTTGTAATCCCAGTACTTTGGGAGGCGGAGACCGGA
>PVJS01027381.1:0-26281 GCA_004027185.1 Glis glis | reverse complement strand
TGTCTCTCTTTCTCTCTCTACTTAGTGAGGCCCTCCACAACTTTGTGAGACCCGGTTTCAAAATAAAGTATAAAAAATAGGGCCAGGGGTGTAACATGGAGGTAGAATGCCCCTGGGTTCAATCCCCGGTACCGCAAAAAAAAAAAAAGAAAGTCTTCTTTCCAATTATTATTTTTAGTTATCAAAGTCATAGTGTAGAGGTCTTATAAATGTATGTCGAGTGCTTGGTAATATTCAGAAAAGGAATTAAAAATAAAGCAAAGCAAAACATGCATATTTTTAAATTGTATTGACATTTGAGAACATTCTTATTTATTTACTTATTTACGTGTGTGTGTGTGTGTGTGTGTGTGGTACTGGAGATTGAACCCAGGGGCATTCTACCTCCGAGCTACACCCCCAGCCCTTTTTATTTTTTTGATTTTGAAACAGGGTCTCACTAGGTTGATGAGAGTCTCACTAGTTTCTGAGGCTGTCCTCGAACCTGCTATCCTCCTGTCTCAGCCTCCCACAATGCCTGGCTTTTATTTGTCATTTCTAACAACCCCTGTGTGGTCCTGCTCAGCCTGAAGCTCTGGAGTTCATGACTCATCATTGTCTATGACACTTGCACACCGCACACGCACGCGCACACACACACACACACACGCACATGCACACACATGCACACCTGCCAGGTGCTTGTAATAGATTTGCGGACGATTCACATCAGCAGGACTGGACAGCACACGCTCTCTCTGGTTTTTGCGTTCTTTTTTTCCTCCTCCACAGCCAAATTTCCAAAGAAATGGTGAATAACGATAGGTAAGATTTGCTCTGCACTGTGCTAAGAACTTTATACTTCTTAAATTCCTCACAGTTCTTAAAAAGCTACTTTAATTCTCATAACCATTCTATGAAGGAGGTTTTATTATCATCTTGCAGATAAAGAGACAGAGGCTCAGTGACAGCCCACAGCCTCCACGGAGCTAATCAATCCGAACTTGAACAAAGGGCTACAAGACTTCAGTGTCTGTCCCCAGCCACGATGCCATCCAGATTGCACAGAAAACTCTTTGGTATTATTTCGATTTTTGTTCGCTTACTTCATGGGTTTTGCTTTTGTTTGGTTTTTTTGCCAGATCAAACCACATATTAAAACAATTCTCTTCTCTCCTCTCTCTCTCCCCGCCAAAATGACGGATTGCCTTTCTAAGCCTCGGCATCAACAATTTTTAAGACAGGAATAATGTCACAGTTGTTTCTGTTTTTGAATTGGAATGTTTTGCAGAGGGGGAAAAAAAGTTACCTCCATTGAGTTTGATTTTGTTGTTGAATAGAACCACTTTTATTTTACCTTCATTCAGAGCAGATAAAAATCAATTTCTGCCTACCTGAAAATGACATGCTCCACCAGGAAAACAAAAAACAAACCAAACGAAAAGCATCTCAGGCCTCACGTTAATATCGCCCACAGTGGAGAATACCAAGGAAAAGAAAGACCTAACTGGAAAAAAGAATTCACAAAGGCAGGAGCAACCTGAGCCTCTTATAATTGCTGCTTTGGTTTTCCCTTTTTGCTGTCTTTTCTTTGTGGGGAAAAAGAAAGTCATGTCCGATTTATAGATTTTTTGCAGCTCCCTGGGTATTTACTTTTAAAAATGTAAGGATCTAGCTTTTTTAAAAAAAATGGCTTTTGAAATGCCTGGGAAGATCAGGTTATTTCTCTGCATCTAAACCCCAGCTAACTGTATGGATGCAATTTTGCATGAGAATGCCTCCCAAGGCCATTTCCTGACTGCCAGGTGGCCTAAATTCATCCCTTCCCCCTGGTATCCTTGACACTACCTGAATCACAGGACAGTCGCATGATATTGCAGGGACAGATGGATGGCGAACACTGCAGGCCTGGCTCGGAGTTTCTAGGCAACCCCGGCTCCTTGGGCTCCTTCGCAAACCCCGAGGCCACGGGGCACCTTCCCCGGGGTTTGACTCAGCCCTGAGCGTGGGCTGCCGACTCTGTCCCTCCACTAGGATGCACACCCGCTCTCCTTTTGCTTTTATTCGTATTATGGGAGGATTTTATTTTCCTTTCTACCTTGCCAGCTGCCGCAAACAAAATAGCACTTTCTGATTTTCTTCACACACTGTGACCCTGGAGAAATCCCTCGCATGCAGCCACCATCTGGGAGAGCCGTTTCTTTCATCTAACTTGTAAACATTTTCAAAAAGCCTCGGAAGGCAGCCATTTGGCACAGCTTCGTGACTGCTTTCCTGCAAACATTGAGGTTTCACATTTTAATTGCAGCTCCTTGATTCTGCGTCAGAAGTCCACACGTGAGCATTTGAACTGGCTTCTCTAAACTACAGATCTGTCCATTTCAAGTGCTTATTTGGGATAGTACAAACGCTGAATTTGTTATTGCCCATTTTGAAAATCCATTTGCATTATGTGTGGAGAAAATAATTTGGTGGTTAGTACTATGTATTCTTAGCCTTACTATTCACTATTTTGAGATATCTCTAGTGCTATGGACTAAATGCTCATATCCCCCTAAAGTTAATTTGTTGACACCTGAATCCTCAAGGTGATGGTATTTGGAGGTGCTATAGTTTGAATGTCTGTGTACCCTCCAAAATTCAGGCTGAAGCTTAATCCCCAGTGCAATGGTATTAAAGAGCGGGCATTCAGGAGGCGAGTCCTGCCGAGGCTGAAGGAACTGGCTCGGCCCTTTTGCTTTGTGCTTTCAGCCACGTGAGGACTCAGCAAGGAGGTACCATGGTGGAAGCGGAGAGCAGCCTTCAGCAGATACTGAATCTACCAGAACCTTGCCCTTGGCTTTCCGACCTCAGAACTGTGAGAAATAAATTTCTATTGTTTATAAATTACACATTCTCTGGTATTTTGTTATGGCAGCACAAATGGACTAAGACAGGAAGTAACTCGATTTAGATGAGGTCTATAAGGGTGGGGCCTTCATGATGGAACTGGTGCCATTAGAAGAATAGATAGGAGCCGGGCATGATGGCGCACGCTTGTAATCCCAGTACTTGGGAGGCTGAAACAGGAGGATCGCAGGTTCACTGCCAGCCTCAGCTACTTAGTGAGGCCCTCTGCAACTTAGTGAGACCCTGTTTCAACATAAAGGATAAAAAGTAGGGCCAGGTGTAGCTCAGAGGTAGAATGCCCCTGGGTTTAATCCCCAATTCCGCCAAAAAAAAAGGAGATTAGATAGGAGCCAGATCTCTTGCTCTCTGTCTCCGCCACATGAAGACACAGCAAGAAGGCAGCTGCCTCCTTCATGGGTTTGCTATGAAAATTAATAAGATAGTACAGTGAGGAATATAGCCAGCGCCCAGCACCAGTAAATGTTCATTCAACACTGGTTTCATCATCTGTCCTTTCCCCACTGTGTTGGTCATCTTTCCATCACTGTGAAAAACACCCGAGAAAACAAATTTAAGAGACAGAAAGTTCACTCTGGCTTACAATTTTGGAGGTCCATGGTCATGGGGCCACATCACTCTGGGCCTGTGGCAGCATGATACGTCATGGTAGAAGTACCTGGCAGAGGAGGATGCTCACCTCCCGGTGGCTAGAAAGCAGAGAGAGAAAAGCAGGGGCTACGCACACACTAATAACCTAACTTCCTCCCAGGAGGCCTCGCCCCCCAATAGCACCACCCACCAGTGGCCAAGCCTTTAACATGTGGGCCTTTTAGATTTCAGGTCCAAACTACAATACGTGTTTCTGTTTTCTTGCATTGTCCTCTGAACGGCCACGCAGACCTTAGCACCTCCCTTTCTGAGTCGCCCATGTGGCTAACTATTCTTTCAGAAGCCCAGCTCTAGTCTTTTTATTGCCTTCCTATTACCTAATGTGCACGCAAGAGTTTGCCTCTGTCTCACCATCAGACAGCCAATGCCATGGCCAGGATTCTATTCTTTGCAATTGATAGAAATTGAATCTGCTCAATAGCGTCTGAGAATGCACTGACTCCCATGACTGAGAACTTGCATCATGGCTTATCCAGGACTCCCATAATGTTACCCCGCTCTCTCACACTTCATCTCTCATTTCTGCTTTCCTTTGTGGTTTGGCCTCCTTCTCTCCTGCTGTATAGCTGTTCACTCATGGCCAGGAAAGATGGCTTTTAGCAGCCCCAAATTCTCAGCCTCCCAGCATAGCGACCTCCATAAAGAAAGGACTTGTAACTCAATGTCTACACATCAGCCCCAGGAATGATCCTGATGGGCTAGGTCTGAGTCACACCTTGAGCTTGTGTTGCTCAGGGGTGAGGGGAGGAGGTGGAACCACAGGGAAAGAAGGAGCAGCCATGATATCCCAAAGGGAAGACGTCACCTAGACAAACAGAACGCAGGCCTGTGCCAGCCAGGGACGCTTGGGCACAGCCGTGCACAGCCTGGCTGTTTTTAAAGCGGAGGTCCTGCTGGTCTGGGATCTGCAGTGGGAACCCAGAGCTAGCCCCCAGCACTGCCCCGGTGGGAAGGGGGTGTGGGGGAATGGGGTAGAATCGAAGTTAAGCTTCCCATACACCCCATAGAAACTATGGGGCATGGGACAGAGTCTCAGGAGATCAAGCTTGGAGAAGTGTGGAACACCCGATCATATGACGTATGAGGCACCATCACCCCGATCCTCTGGGCTACTTTCCTTTGGCAAGCTCATGCTTTCTCCTGCTGGGCCGGGAGTGCAGTGTTCTGGGCCTTCGAGATGAGTGCAAGGGGACCATGGGAAGCTAAGCCACATCTTTCAAGGTTTCCATCTCGCCAAGCAAGAGCCCCTGGCTTGAAACTTGCACTCAGTGCCTCTCTCTCTCTCTCTCTCACACACACACACACGCACACGCACACACACACACACACACACACACACGCACACACACACATGCACACACTCATGGGCAGGTATAGGCAGGAGCCAGGGATGGGGACGTTTACCAGGGATCTGTCTATAGAGAGAGCAAGAGGGTTATTTGGCTTTATCAGGTGCCTTTTATCTGGGATCAAAGGAATACTTTTGAAATATTTAATTAGTTCTCAAAACATATCTTTAAGGAAGGTATTGTTACTCACCTTTCTCAAAAGAGAACACTGAAGCAAGTTAAAAGTGACTTTCCCAAAGCTAGTGGGAAGCGGGAATTTTAGCAGTAGGACAGTCAGATCCTGAGCACAGCAACTTCCTCACTTTACACACACACACACACACACACACACACACACACACACACACACAGAGCAAGACAGTCAGATCCTGAGCACAGCAACTTCCTCACTCTCCACAAACACACGCACACACGCACACACGCTGCTGCAGCTGCTCTGTTCTTAATAGCCAGAGTGCCAGACCCACATGGTTTCAGCTGATAAGGCTCCATTGATGTTATAGAGTGTTGAATTTCCAAGGAGGAGGAGAAATTTTCAATATGAAATGTATTTTAGCTTAATCTCAAGGTCAGAATAAACTGTAGAGGTCATTTAATCTGTTTCTGATTCTACTCCTGGGCCACAGCATTTTCTTTGACTACATCTAGTTAGAATTAGTTGTCTACAAAAAGAACCGGTTCCAACACCAGACAACTACACACCATGTCTCATATTACATCAAAGTGAGCCTCCCTGTTCATGACAGACTTTTGCCCTTTGGGATCCATTCATATCTCCTTCCTTCCTTGTTTGCTTCCTTCCTTTTCTTCACTTTAGTATATTTTGAAAACTGAATTTCTTCTTTTTTATTTTTGGCACTGAGGATTGAACCCAGGAGTGTTCTACCTCTGAGCTACACCCCCAGCCCTTTTTTAATTTTTAGTTTGAAATGGGGTCTTGCTAAATTGCTGAGGTTGTCCTCCAACCTGCAATCCTCCTGTCTCAGCCTCCCAAGTACTGGTATTAGAGGAATGCGCCACCACGCCCAGCTGAAAACTGAATTTCTAAATTCACTAATCTAACTATTATGCTCAGCAATTTCTTTATGGCTTAGATAACATTTTCCTTCATGCCCAAGGTTTTTCTAATTACTAAGTATTCCCCTTGTTGACCTGAAGTAGTTTCATCGTAGCAACACCCATCCTGTCTTCTGACTTCTGAGAACTAGAACTACCATCAAATGAGCAAAATATCTATCGGCAGCTCTGTTTCTATTGCACTGGCTTCAAGATGAGGTCCGGAGATCCAAAGCCCTTGCTCAGCATTAGCACTCTCCCCAAGCCAGCTTTGAGATTTGCATTGAGAACACGTGATCACTTCCTCCCTCCAGCTGGGAGTTCCAGCAGGGACTTACCATCTTCTCTAAGAAGCTGTCATCTCACAGAGGGGACACTCCAGTAGAAGGAGGTCCTACTTCAGTTACACATTGGCAAGGACCACTGCTGTCCTGACTTGATCAATTTGTTCACCAAGAGAGCAACCTCAAATGTGGGTTGAGCTTACCTAGTTCAGATATGCCCCCAAACAATACCTAAGGTGTGCTCTTGATTCAGGATTCTAAAGACCTCATGATCATGTTGATAGGAAGAACTGAGTTTACATGATGGCATGACGTACGGATGGTGTACAATTCACAGTGCAAACATTTATTATATGTGTGTTTGTATAGATATAGCAAGTGACAGATGAAGTTAAATGACACTATGACACTCAACCACCACGGCCCCAAGGCATCCCTGATTCAATGATGCTCCTTGTCAGCTGTTCTGTTCTTTCTCTCTTGACTCCAGGAGTATTATCTCTTAGGACCACGCCTATATTCTACCCATTGAACTTGTGACCCTTTGAGAATAGTCATTCTAACTTGAATTTTGCTATTTATTCCTCCATTCTGTGAGGTTTCCTAATGCCTGTCACAAATCCCTGGGAGCATTGCTAGGACTGTGTCTTCTGTAATGACAGGGGTCCACGGAATGCTCTCTGTGGACATGGTGGGGGATTTCATGGATAACGCTCATATTTCCAAGGAGATTCTCCAAGTTCCTCAGAGCTATGTCCTGCTCCCACTAACAGTTGCTCACACACACACACACACACACACACACACACACACACACACACACATTCTCCTCTTCTGTAGCAGTGAGAACTCAATCTACTCCTTACTGCAGATGGGTTGAACTTGGAATATCAGGTTCACAGATTTTCACAGGGATTTACTTCCTGGAATCACAGTGATATTCTTCCTCTTTTAAAACTGTACCCCACATATAAAATTGATCTAGTGAGAATCTGAAGTACTTGTGCATATAATGTCTTTTCAATAAAGCAACACATGGAAAGGATACTAAGATTTTAGAACTGAGGCTGATGATGATGATTTCCTTCTCACATAAATCACCAAGCAGAGTGTTGCTGAGACTGGCCAGGGGCAACAGAGCAAGCATTTCTGAACTGTACAGGAACGGCAAGAGGTCCGAGGAAAAGTTGAAGGAGGAGCAACCTGGACTTAAATCAGAAGCCCTCCCACTACCCAAGGACAGGAATTACAGCTGGTTATTTAATCTTCCTGTGCCTCAATTTCCCCAAAATGAGTAGGAATTTGTGATAGCTACTTGACAGAATTATTATGAGGTCAAATGAAAGCCTGCTAGATGGCTACATTAGATACTGTGAAGTGCCCGTATCTACTGACCACAACGGTGTCCTGCAGTCATGGGCACTTCTGTGACTTGTCGGAGGGGACAGGTTGGTCATTGAAAGGCCTGGAGATGCTGAGGCAGCAGAGGTGGGAGGATTAGCAAGACACTACCCCAGGACCTGAGCCCTCAGCTCCATCTCCTCTTGTCCACGCAGGCTCAAAGCTACATGTTTGAAATGGCCTTTGAGATGTAAATAAAACCATAGATCTTTGTGCTTTGCCAGATTTGAAGAGCTATTTCATATTATTTCAGAAAAACCAACTTCATGCTAACTCCAAGGTTCTTACTCTATTGAGTGGATTTTTTAAAAATATACTTTATTCAAATTTGAGATTATGGCTTCTGGTTTGTCCTAGCGAGTGTGGTGGCTTTTTCCCCCTTGTTTCTTTCTGTTTTAGGACTTCAAACTAATTCAAATCTAAAGATTATGATCAGACACAGAGTGAAGTTGAAAAGAGCTAAAGAGAAAAAAAAACTATCTTGTCTACTGTAAGTAACTCAAAGAACACTACTAATGTGGGCCTTTGATTAAAATGTTTTTGGTTTCCACATTATTTTTCTTGGGTAGATAATCCATGTTCCTCATCGTTCCTCATTTTAATAGCAAGTATGTCCATTCAAAAATGTCTAAGAGATCTGAAAGATGGGTTCACCTGCTCTGTGGAGATAGATCCTGTATTGGACAGGGTTCTCTAGATTAACAGAATACACAGAATGAGTATATTTGAAAAAAAGGATTTATCAGATGGGCTTACAGTTTGAAGCAATGTAGTCCCAGGTTCTGACTGCACGTGGAGTCAGAGGAACCAGTAGCTGGTTGAGCGGTCTAAGAGCTGGAGTCTTAGGATTGGAGCAACCACTAATTCAGTCCCAGTCCAAGATGTGAAGATCAGGAAGCTCTTCGGAGAAACGATGGTGAAGTTTCAGTTCCAAGAGCTGGAGGCCAAGAAGATCAAGAAGCTCTTCGGAGAAAAGCGAAACCGGCGGCCAACGATCTCAGGCGAGAGCAGATGCGTTTTTCCTCGGAAAGAGTCGCACGCAATCTACGTGGCTTCTCCCTCTTTATCTAAGTCCGCACCTATCAGAATCCTGCTGCTTACATTCAGGGCAGGGCTTTCTCTTTAATCTGCTGTTACATACCCAAAATCACATAATCTTGGGTGTGTCATGATCAGGTCAAGTTGACAACTTAGATTAACTATCACAGATCCCGACAACCAGAGAGAGCAATCCCTTCTGACGTCTGCCCTCCCCTTTGCCTCCAATCTGAGTTTTGTCCTCATGGTTTAAATGTGACAAGGTGAGAGAGAGAGGCTAGTGCTCTCTGCTTCCACGGCCTCAATGCAATGCGCAGGCCAGAGGAAGAGGGGTGGCCGAGTGGTACAGGCAATCTTGCCCTCCTGTGCCTTATTTGTGATGGCCGGACACGGGCATTGTTTCTCCTCCCCCTGCTTTCCCGATGATGATTTTCAACCTGCTGGTGAGGCTCAAGTGAAGCTCACTAACTTATGGTGAGACAGAGTCCTGGCTACTGAGAGAGACATGGAGAGGAGGCACAGATACCTGGACACACGAGAGGCCAGGCTGTAGGAGAAACTCCTGAGAAAAACAGCAGTGCTAACCAAGAGGAAAGACTAAGGGCAGGTGGCCACCTGCAAATCTGGAGTATTCCAGAAAGCAGGGTCAAGGCCCACAACAGCTCAGCTCCAAATAAGAGGACTTTAAAAAACCATCACATGATAGACTGGGCTGACACTGGACTTATGTTGACAGCAGACAGGACAACCACCTGCTGTGAAGGGAAGACAAGGTTTATCAAAGCAGATGGAGATAAAACGGGCAAATTTCTCATCCAATCCCGATATTCAATACTAAGCTCTTTAAAATAAGTGAATACGTGAATCGTTCATTGCGATTTGGGATTCCCCAAAAGAACTCTGCAAAAGTCGGTAGTACTCAGCTCATATAGTATCTGTTACTATATATTTACCTCTGGAGGAGGTAGAGGGGAGAAAGACACACGCATATACATATACCTACTGACCAGTGGGTCAATATTCAACATGCAAAGAAATGTAGAAATACAATATAGGAAATAGAAATATATATCTGGGGAGCTGGGCGTGATGGCGCACGCTTGTAATCCCAGTACTTGGGAGGCTGAGACAGGAGGATTGCAGGTTCGTGGCCAGCCTCAGCTACTTAGTGAGGCCCTCCACAACTTAGTGAGACCTGTTTCAAAATAAAAAGAACAAAAACTAGGGTTGGGGGTGTAGCTCAGAAGTAGAATGCCCCTGGATTCAATCCCCAGTACCAAAAAAGAAATTAAAAAGAAAGAAATATATAGCTGGGCATGGTGGCAAATGCCTGAAATTCCAGTACTTGGGAGGCTGAGACAGGAGAATTGCAGATTCAAGGCCAGCCTCAGCAACTTAACGAGGCCCTCAACAACTTAGTGAGACCCTGTTTCAAAATAAAAAGGGCTGGCAGCATAGGTCAAAGGTAGAATACCTCTGGGTTCAATCCCCAGTACCCCCCAAAATTGAAATATACATGTATGTCATCTGCTGAATGCTATGATTTGCTTATACTCTATAACTCTATAACTAACGGCTCCAGGCAGGACTCCATCCGCATCAGTGTTATGGTCTTTTGGATGAGGCTATTTGAATGAAGCAAAGGGGAAGAAGGAGAAAGAAGAGGAGGAGAGAGAAGAAAGAGAAGGAGGAGGAGGGGTAAGAAAGTAAGGGAAATATTATGGAGGACCTACTAGATGGCAAGTATTTTACATACATTTTATTCTGTGTACATTTGTATCTACGATGAGCTGGCTATTACTACTACCCTCAGAAGAACTCAAGTAAGTGAAATAATCCAATTAGTAAAAGGCATAGCTGGGTTTCAACCCTGTCCAGTTGAATCACAAATCCCTGCCCTTTTTACCACCTATTTGCTTAATGATAAGGAAAGAGATGCCTGACTCACTGGGAGTCCTATCCCGTAATGAGTCACAGTGGACACACTTTTAAACAACAGAAACATTTTTTCAAGATATTATTTGAATTCAAAGAAGAAAATGAAGGTGCATATTCCTTAATGTACTTTGGGGTTTTTAAGTAGTTACAAGCACTTTCTTCACCTGTGCCAGGTAAGAACCTGGCTCATCCAGACAAATGTATCACTTCTAATAGGAAAACAGACATACTTCGCTTCTGCTCCAAATCACCCAGCAATAGGCACTTTCCAGTGCTCATGGTTATCAGAGGAAAAGGCTTTTATTTTCGAAAGACCACGAGTGTGGGTAAAACTGGGGACCGGAGGGTAATCACTCAGAGAGAGGAATTGATACTGTCTGTAAAGAAATATAGTACCCTGGGAACAGCTAGGATTCTGTTTTTGTACCAGCAAGGAACCTTCGACCAAGGATAAAAAGATTATTTAATCGGGCTGAAGAACAAGCGAGGACCTCGTGGGACAGCCTCCTACCCTGCCCTTCCATCCCGCCTTGCTGTTCTCTCCTTGGGCTCTATCGAATGTGGCCTTTTAGACCGATTTGACTTTGACAGCCTGTGGCCCAGACTGGGGACACACCTCGGCATGTTTACTGCTAGAGCTCTGCTCAGATTCTGGGACATTGCCTCTGCGCCCACAGTGTGGAAACACAGAAAATGGAGACAAAAAGATGTCTTCCCTTCTGGCCAAAGAGGACAGTTCCCTGCTGTGCTGGGGGATCTGCTCCTGCTCCAGGGCAGCAGGGAGGGGAGTGGCAGAGCTCCTGCAGGTCGTTGAGCTACTGAAGGACAAAGAGGATGCTAAAGGCTTCTCCCCAGCCCTTCTGATAAACAGAACCAATATGGAAGGAGACACCTGTCACCCACGGGAAAAGCAGGGCTTCCTCCTCTCCTCACCTCCCACCCTCTCCCCTGCCTTCATCACACGCGCGATGCTCGGCGCTCCCCTGTTGCCCGCAGCTTGGCGGGGAGCGCGCCTGCATCCTCACATCCTCGCGGGGCAGCTGCATCCCTGCCCTCCTCCACAGGTCCTGGCTTCCCCGCCCGGGCCCCTGCCGGCTTCTGCCTTCCTCTCCCAGAGCCCCCGACGCTGCTGGCGGCGCTCCCACATACGGTTCACCGGGCTCCTGCACTTAAACAAAACCACCCTAAAGCTGGAAGAATGTGTCATCGACTGATAAAAATGCTAAATGACAACTCATTTTCATTTTGCAGCACAGAATTGTTTAATATTTCATTCCTATCACCTGCTCATTTTCGGGCAGCCCACACATGGCAGGAAGGGCGCCCGGGGGAATTGCTTAAAAGGTTAGAGCCTGCAACAGACGTCGGTCCTGCGGCTCCCCCAGACGCGCGCCGCGGCACTGCCCTCGTCACTGTCTCAATGCTGCCCTCTGCTGGCGGATGGCGCCACCGGCACCGCCGGGAAGAGGCGCTGCGCCCCGCCAGGGAAGCGGCTCAGCGAAGGTCCACCTCCTCCCAGGCATCCTGACCTCGGGGAAGGTTGCTCAGCTGCTCTTTCCGCAGCAGGATCGCTTCTACCAGTGCTCAAGATGTCAGTGCACCAAAAATGTGGAGAAACCATTGTCGCCAAAAGATTCCTCCTTGAAACAGAAAGATGTGGGGGGGGGGGGCAGGGGGTTCCCACTAGCAAAGAGACGACCTGGTAGAGAGGTCACACTTGGGGCATATACAAGTTCCTGAGTCCGGTGGCTGGGACTCCGCCCCTGTTCATGGAATAAGTGAGCGGAGGGAGCCAGGAAAGAATGCACGAGGGTCCCAGAACCTGCCCCAAACATCTCAGAGCTGCCAGGGGGAGCGTAGCTTCATCCGCTCCTTTGAGGGCTGGGAAGAGCCAAGCAATTACCACTTGGAAGACTCTGGCCTGTCGAGTTCACCCGGAGCATCAGCTTCTTTAATTAGATGATGATGACAACATCAGGCCCAGCCGCCTTTGAAAACAGGTCAGTATTGGAGGAGAGGAGGACAGACTACTCCTGGATACTTGGGGAATGGAGGAGAGCCCGTCTGGCAGGAGTGAAAGAGCCGAGACCCAGGACACTACATCAGGACACTGAGCGCACAAGGAAAGAAGACTGAAGAAGTTTAATCAATGGGTTAGAGGAGACGGAAATCAGCTGAGTCTATTTTGTGTACCAAGTACTTCTTATATTCTGTCTTAGCCTGCTTTATGTTGCTATAACAAAATACCACAGACTGGGAAATTTATAAAGAACGGAGATTAACTTTTCACAAGTCTGCAGGCTAGGACATCCAGAAACAAGGTGCCAGCATTTGGGGAGCACCTTCTTGCAGAGGCATCACATGGAGCTAGCTGGAAAGCACAGGCTCAGGCCTCTCTTCCTCTTCTTATAAATCCGTGAATCCCATCACGGGGCGCCACCCTCATGACCTCACCTAACCCCAATTCGCTTCCAAAGATCCCACCTCCCAATACCATCAACACAAATTTGGGGGTGAAGCTTCTAACACATGAACTTTGGGGAACACATCACTTGTTCCTTCCAAACTGAAGAAGATAGGTTTTATTACCCCCCACTTTCTAAATGGGAAAATGATGATGGCTCAGGGAGATTTGGTTCCACATCGGAGGTCACACTGCTGCTAAGTGACAGCCCCCTGAAATGCAAACCTAGGCCTTGTGACTCCCAAGCCCGTGTTTTCTCACTACATTAATGCTTATTCTCCTGTTGAGAAGAAAAGCAAAATGGGTGTGGAGTAGGGAGGTTCTGACCCCCTACACCTGAGCAAAGCAGTCCAGACTTCCTTAAACTCCTCCTCGTCTCCATTTGAATTGGGTGTCCTGGTGGACTTCTCCATCTCCAAAATGTGCTCCATTAAATACTGATGGTCTGTGATCCTGGCCCCTTTCCAGTGCCCAGTCTAGTCAAGCCCTGGACAAAATGGAAATCAGTAATTGAAAACTTTCATTTCCCATCTCAAAGAAAAGACACCCCCCCTTGTACTTGGAGAAGTGGGAAGGGCCTCATTTATCATGTTCTGTCCCACAGTGCCACAATCTGTAAGATTATAAACCAGTGGCTAAGGAGATCTAATTGACCTTCACAATTTCCAGAAAAGACACCAGAATTCAGAATCACTGCTCTCTGATGTTTCAGGACAACCCAGACGTATGTGTCGACTGACCTGTATTACAGAATCGCAGTGAGATGGTGAGCCAGGCACTGAGTGATGGATTTGAGCATGCCACTCTCAGCAGAGAGAGCACATTTCAAGTCTCCCTGGACACCGAGCTCCCCTGAGTCCCATGTGCCTCCAATATGACTTTGAGCAATACCATCCCAGGCGATAGTCAAAACAGCAGTCTAAGAGCAATGGTTCCCAAACTTTAGTGTGCATCACAGTCACTTGGAAGGCTTATTAAAAAACACAGACTGCCCCAATACTTGGGAGGCTGAGACAGGAGGATCGCAGGTTCAAGGCCAGCCTCAGCAACTTAGCAAGACGCTGTTTCAAAATAAAAAATTAAAACTAAAAACCACAGATTGCTGGGTCCCACAGTTGCCAGAGTTTCTCATTCAGTAGGTCTGAAGAGTCTTGGAATTTGGATGACTAACTGATTCCCAAGTGGTGCTGAGGCTGCCGGTCCAAGGTTCAGAACTCGCAAGCCATCACTCTCCCTCCTCTGTCTGAGGTCTTGCTGTGCGCGCCTGGTAAGGGTATCACGGAAGCACTGATGAATTGGTCCTACAGCCAGGGCCTTAATCCTGCCTTCATCACCAGGGCTCTCCATCGCAGTGACTCCTAAAACTCTCCCTTCCCAACCCTTCCAACACATTCTGCAGCATGGCCACCTCTGGCAGAGATACATGCTACGTTGCTCCTGAAACTAAAACCCTTCAAGGTGTTGTTCTGTTCACAGGACGATGTTTCAGCTCCTTAGTGTGGCCCGAAGGGACCTGTGCCCTACCTGACTGTCCGACTTCTACAGTTCTCACCTCCCTGTCTATAGCCAGTCATAAGGACTACAGGTGTTCCTCGATATCCTCAGAGGATTGGTGCCAGGACCCTGACAGATACCAAGATCTGTGGATGCTCAAGTCCCTTATATAAAATTGTGCAGTATTTACAAATAACCTATGTACATCCTCCCATTCGGTCATCTCTAGATTACGTATCATACCTAATACAATGTAAATGCCATTTAGATTGTTGTTATGCTGTATTGTTTAGGGAACAATGACAATAAAAACATCTGTACATGTTCCATACAGATGCAATCTTTTTCAATTTTTTTTTTTTTTTGTGGAACTGGAGATTGAACCCGGGGGCATTCTACCTCCAAGCTATATCCCCCGGCCCTATTTTTTATTCTTTATTTTGAAACAGGGTCTCACTAAGTTGCAGAGGGCCTCACTAAGTAGCTGAGGCTGGCTGCGAGCCTGGATCCTCCGGTCTCAGTCTCCCAAGTACTTGGATTACAAGAGTGCGCCACCACGGCCGGCTTTTCAAAAATTTTTATCCTGCGTTTTTTGAATCCATGGATGCGGCTGTGGAGGGGCGACAGTAATTACAACTTCAAGACACATGTTATTCTGTACTGTCACACCTTTGTCTTATATCATGGCTTCTTCTTGAACTTCCAGGGCCCCTTGCCCACTTGGCTAATGTATTTGCATTCTTCAAGACCCCCCTCAGGGCTAGGGATGCAGCTCAGTGGTAGAGCACTTGCCTAACATGTGTGAGGCCCTGGGTTCAGTCCCCAGCACCATGAAAGGAAAGAAGAAGGGAGGGAAGGAGGGAGGAAGGGAGGGAGGGAAGGAGGGAGAGAGGGAGGAAGGAAGGAAAGAATCCTGACTTAGCCTTCGTGTCCAATGGGGAGATGGCCCTTGGCCTCTGCCCTCCTGCGCAGAATTGGTGATTCCCTTCTTTGTGCACCTGTGTGTCCTTTTACATCTGTCTGTTAAGGCCACGTGTTTAGCTCTGTTGAAATAGTGTCCTTCCTGTCTGCCTTCCCTGTAGGCTAAAGGATCCTGGAGGGTGCGTCCTGACGACCCCAGGGCCAGGCAGAGCACCAGGCCGTTGCTCAGCGCTTCCCTGACATCTGTAGATGCTGTCACCTGTGCGTGACAGCACTCCCCACCCTGCAGTGGAAGAGCCCTGGTCCCCGCAGGACTCAGATGTTGGCAGATAGTACTGCTCCCTCCCATTCAAAACCGCCACTTTTCATCACGAAAACACCGATCCACCTGGGCTTCAGGTAAGGGAAGGCAGTCCCACCCTAGGCTCCCTTCCACGCCCAGCTATCTGCTGCAGCCGGATGAGGCCTCTGCACTGTCAGGTGAAACCAAACGCCCTGTGTCGCCTTGCACTAATGACACTGCGTGCATTCTGAGCTGGCCCTTTGGTGTCCTTTACTTGTGGAGCCAGGTATCAATTCCCAGCAGGAACACTGGAGCCCCTGTCACTCAGCAGCTCCCCCAGCTCACACCCTGCTCTCAGGGCATCTGAGGTTCCTGCCCACTGAGCAGCTTGGAGCTGGGGGCAGCCGAGTCAGTCACTCAGTAACCCCAGGGGACAGGCACTGGAGGCTTATCTGTCACTCAGTAACCCCAGGGGACAGGTCGTTCCCCTGACAAAAACCAGCAAGGAGGCCTGAACTCTGCCAGGCAGAAGAAAAAAAAAGCTACAAGACGATGATATCTATGATGGAAAGGAGGGCCCACGACACAGCTTATCTCTTCTCTTTTGGGAAAGCTGGGGAAGCTGCTCCTTGGTTGCAGGTGTCTGACAGCCGGGAAACTGGCCCCACACCCTCATGTCCTGCACACAGCCTCGGCCTGGGTTGTCCTCAGGAAAAGCTCTTCTGGCTAGGCTCCTGCATCCCCTCCTGGGTTCCCTGGTCCCTCTGTATGACCTGCCCCAGCCCCTCGCCTGAGTTGGTACCACCTCCAGCGGCTCATCCCCCGCTGAGCTCCAAATCGCCTCACAAAGGGACCTCAGGCAAGAAGACCTGTCCAGTGTTGGGTGTTCATATCTCGCTTTCACCTATTGAAAAAAGTGCACAATAAATCTCTGCATAAGTTAAAGTGGAGGGCTCACAGCACCCTAAGGGTGGACAGATGTGGGCGGGTCCAGCCCGTTGTTTCTCCCTGAAGGAACTACTGGCATTCTGTGAGCAGTGCGATTCTTTTTTTTTTCATGTGAGTGTCTGAATACTGCCTATCATTCGATCATTCATTCGGTATTCATACCTCCACCCCCACCCGTGAAATGCCAGAGGCGACCCTACCCAGTCATTGTGGCAATTAGATTCCCCCCTTGCATCCCCAGAGGTCTCCTGGGGTTTTAGGGGAGGAGCCCCTTGTTAAGAGCCCCGTCAGGAAATCCCCCAGCAGTGAAGTTCATGCAGTTTTCAAAACCTCCAGTTTATATTCACCCTCATTACTCCTGGCCGAGAAAAAATCTGGTCCACAACGAAAACTAAATTCCTAGAGCCCCCACTCTCCCCTTTGTTCCTCTTACCACCCAGGCCCTTGTTGAGGTTTTTTATTTAAAAAGAAAAAAAATGGTGTGCACTTTTAAAAAGCTCCTTTAATTCTTGTTATTTGAGCACCAACGGGTAAGGAAAAGATCTGGCAGGGTCCACAGGAAGTTCTTGGCATTGAGTGACGCCCTTGGTTAAGCCATATTTCTTTTCTCCAATAACAAAGGGCAGATGGTCATGTTTCCTACATAAGATCTAAGAGCAACTTTCCCCAGTTCCCTTTTCCCCACCTCCCTGACAAAGCCCCTTCCTTCCTCATCTGGTATTCCTTCCGTCTCCCCAGACGGAAACAATCGAACACAATGTGTTCCCTGCCCAATATTGTCCCCTGACCCCAAGCAATTTATATAATTTGAAAACGGGTTCACCAACTTCTCATATACAAGCCCTACTTTTCACCTGCATACCCCCTGCCTGAATCCTGTCCCCTCCCTCCTAGGCTATTGCAGAGGCCTGAGCTGGAGTCACTAACTGTCATGCTCTCCGTCTGGAACCCATTCTCCCCATTGCTAGCAGAGGAAACGTCCTAAAATGCAAGCACGCTCAGGTCAAACATCCCTGGTGTCTAAAACCTCTGCATACGCAGTCTTATCACAATAATCTCCTAGCTCAGGGCCACCGATGTGGACAGCAGTCCCTGGCGACAACATTGGGTGTCAGAGGAGGTCAGACAGGTGGTGAGCAGACATCATGGGCTCAGGCACAGAACCCTTGCCTAGAACTATCCCTGGGTGTGCAGTTGGGCACACTCATGAATAATCTAAAAGTAGAAAGAAAAAGAAAAACCAGGGCATTATTGTCCAAAATGAGGACCTGAACCAAATACTCTTCTAAAATGCCTTCTAATCTTAGGGTTAGTGAGACTATCATTATTTGATGAATCGGGAATTCTAGAAACATCTTAGACCTCTGCTCTGGCATCAATTTTTCAGGGAAAGGACAAGGCCCAGGGCAAACCCTCTGGAGCCCCATGGTGACCATCCTACACCTTCTGAGAATCTTCCAGTCTTCTTTCCATCGGCTCTGGAGGGGTGGGTGGGGGTCCTGCAGCCTGCACATTTCAAACACTTGCCCAGTCCTCCTAGTGCTTCTCTGAAAATATTCTCCACCTCTGCCTTGTCACTAAATCAGTTATTTGAATACATATCACCGCCTTTTAACTAAATTATATGTACAAATAAAGCAAAACAAAGCAAAATAAATGCTGCACTAATTATATTTTAGAAACATATTTCCTCACCCAAGAAGCCAAGTTTTAATTCATTCTGTTGGCTTCTAATCTATTTAGGGTAAAAGCTCTTTTGATTGGTGACAGATATGTGAATTAATTCATTATCTATTCATTCTGTTACTCTTTGCTAACTATCCATAGAACGCCTGGCGCGATTGGGCCTGTGTGATAGGCATGAAGGCTCACATGTTCATGGTATGTCCCTGGATGTACTGGCCTGCAGTAAAACTGTATATGTCCATGTGCTTCTTTAAATCTTTAAATCAATGGATCCATCAAAATTTTGTTTTTATTTTCACATTTATGTTCATAAGTGAAATGGGCCTATAATTTTGTTATCTTGTATTGCTTTTCATCTGATATCGTCAATGGTATACTAACTTCATAAAATAAAGGGGCAGACTTTTCCTTGTTTCTGTTTTCTCACAATCCAGGAACTTTGAAAATTATTATTTTGATATACATATACGTTGTAATGATTATCTTAATTAAAAGAATCAATCTTAAAAAAAAGAATTTAAAAGAGAGAGAGAGAGCTACATTTAGATTCAGATTTAAAGAATATAATAATGCTGCCTAGAGAGGTAGGGACCTTTTAAAACATGTCTATAAATTTGTTGGCACTGTGATCACTGAGAGGTAGAAGTCTGTATTGCCTGCCCTGGAGTCTGGTCCAGCTGTGGGAACCGGCTGACCAACGGGGTTTGGCAAAAATGGTGCTATGGGACTTCTGAGACTGGGTCCTAAAAGTCAAGGTGGCTTCCACTTGGTTACCTGGAACATGAGTTTCCGTGTCGTAAGTCCTAAACCCCAGGGCCACCATGCAGTGACAAGGCCCAAACTAGCCCACATGGAAAGACCACATGAGAAGCCCTAAGACCACGTGAGGATGAGAGATAGAGCCCTGTACAAACCCCGCCTGCCAGGCCCCACTGTTCCAGCACCTGCTACTGTCCGGTGGTGGACATTTGGTAAACCCTGAGCCACATCTGCCTAGTTGAGCCTACCTGAATCCTAACTCTCGAAACAGTGACTCGTTGTAGGGTGATTGCTGCTGTTAGAAGCCATAAAATGTGGGGGTGGCTTGTCACACAGTCGGAGATAACCCATAGAGGAGGAAAGGGCAGATTTTTAATCTGAATCTCTCCTGTTGTCATTAGAAATGGCTCAGAAAACATTTTCTCTTCCCTGACAGAAAACCAACCATCTTTCTTTTCTAATATTTGGCCAATTATTCCTCTGAGTAGTTAATATTTTATGTGCCCAGGTAATTCAAGGTCTCTATTCATGCTTGACTCTGAAAAGAAAATTATTTATACATAGCTAGGGACTCTGCTAAGGTCTAAATGCCTGTGTCCCCCAAATTTAAATGTTGAAACCTAATCCCCAGGATGATGGTATTAAGAGGTGGGGCCTTGGGGTGATTGGATCTTGAGAGTGGAGCTGTTGTGAGATCAACGCCCTTAAAAAAGTTGTTCCGGGGAGCTGGTTTGTCCTTCCACCTTGTGAGAATTCAGGGAGAAAGTGCCCTCTATGAGGAACGCACCCTCATCGGACACAGACTCTGCCGGCCCCTTGATCATGGACATCCAGCCTCTAGATCTGCTTTTGCATAAGCCACCCACTCTATGCTAGTTTGGTATAGCAGCCCAGTGGGCTAAGACAGACTCCAAATTGCTTCCATTTTAAGAAGGGGCAGAGTTCAAGGAAGCAGCAGCAACCGTGATTTCAGTGGATGAGTAAACGCCACTGTCACCGTGGCAGCAAGACAGAGAACCAGGAGCATTCCGTGTCCACTTAACAGCTGCACTGCAGGTGCCCAAATCAATGCTCTCTAATCACTATACGACCCAAATAGCTCAACTTCATTCAGCCACGGGAAAGGCTTCCGCTCTGCCTCTCCTTTTCCAAGAAGAGTAATGTGATAAATTGCTGTTAAATTGTCTGGGCAGCAGCGACCATGAGTTACTATCTATATAGTTCTATTTAACCTCAGACAATCCCGTCTCTCTTGACTATGGCCTACCTTGCAACAAAGGAATCAGCTCAGAGTTATCATTCTAAGGAAACCTGATGTGCTTCAGAAATGGGATCTCATTGGTGGAGAAATACAACTTGGTGAGCATCATCCCAGAAAAGGCTGGAACAGTATCTAATGCAATAAGAAAGAAGTCAGTTGCTGAAGCATCAAGAATGCAATAACAACAGAGAGACCTAAGGGGGAGCAGTGGAATTACTCTCTAATAAGTAAGAAAAGAAGTCCAAGCTGGGTGTGGTGGTGCACCCCTGTGATCTAAGTACTTGGGAGACTCATACAGGAGGATCGCATGTTCGAAGTCAGCCTCAACAACTTCTCGGGGCTCTCAGCAAACTTAGCAAGGCCCTGTTTGAAATAAAAAAATAAATAAAATAAAATAAGGCTAGGTATGTAGCCTGAAGGTAGAATATCCCTGGGTTCCATCCCCAGTACCATAAAAAAAAAAGGAAAAGGAAAGAAGTCAGGCATGGTGGTACATGCCTATAATCCCAGTACTTGAGAGGCAGAGCAGAAGGATCTCCAGTTCAAAGCCAGCTTCAGCAACTTAGTGAGACCCTGTTTCCAGATAAAAAATAAAAGGGCTGGGGGAGGGGGTTAGCTCAGAGGTAGAATGCCCCCGGGTTCAATCCTCAGCACCACAGAAATGATAGATAGATGATAGATGATAGATAGATAGATAGATAGATAGATAGAGAAACCAGGAAGCTGTAAGTTTATTTTCTATTCCTGAAATATTCTGAGACCAGGTCAACTCATGATGATAAGAAAATGAGACTGAGAGGCTTGATGTGAGAGGTGCCACTTCAGCAATCCAGTTTTCAGAGGCTGACCTGGACAGCCAAAAAAGAAGGGAACATACTGCAAAAAAGCAAAAGCATATTCACGTATGAGTGGAGCCACTGAACACGGAGCCTGACCAAAGCACGGTAACAGGTTGAGAAGCACCAGGGTGGAGACGAAAGGGCGCAGATGGAGGAGGCTACCCTGGCGGTGGCCCTGGCACTAAGCCGGTGCCCCTTTCTCCTCCAGAACCCTGGATTTCACGCCCCGTAACACAACGTACAAATCAGGGCTTCTCATCGTGGGAGCCTGCAATAAGGTACAATTGTTGGGGGGAAAAGATATAGAGAAAAGTCTCCTCCACCTGGAGAAAATTTTTTTGGAAAAAGCAGAGATGATGGAGATGAACTGGAGAGATCCAGTCTGCAAGCAGCTCTGACTATTAGAGACGGAAGTATACAGTCCCTGATTCATGATGGTTTGACTGACGATTTCTCTACTTTATGATGTGAGAAAATGTACCCAGACAATGATTCTGTTTTTTACTTTCATGGTGTTCAATAAATTACATGAGATGCTCAACACTTTGTTCTAAAATAGGCTTTGTGCTAGATGATTTTGCCCAACTGTCAGATATTACAAGTGTTTTGAGCACATTTAAGGCAGGCCAGACAAAGCTATGATATTTGGTAGGTTCCGAGTATTAAATACACTTTCCAGATAGGATATTTTCAACTTACAATGGGTTTAGTGCACCATAACCCCATCGTGAATCCAGGAGCATCTGTAATTTATTTGAAAACATCCAAAAACCTCCTGAAAAGCAAAAGCTAACCCACATGGCTGGTGAGCAGCTTAGGCCTCACTGCTCAGTGCCCGAATACCTTCCTGGAAACAAATAACATTACAATAACATTCAGCCCAGATGTGTTTGTGCATAAATCTCGGTATCACTGCTAGGAAATTGCACTACAGATATTAGCTTTAGGTAGTCACATAGAGTAAGAACTCAAAAGAATCAGATGTTTGGCTATGCTGACACCAAAAAATCTTGCTTAAAAAAATCAATCAACTGAACACTCCAGAGTAGGCCGATGTTCCCAAAACTCCCATTTCCCTCACTATTGTTGCCTTCTAGTTCATCTGTGTGCATTTAAAACCCATCCCATACACAGGGGTTTTGGGCTCTGCTGGCAGTAGCTTAAAGGACAAGTGTCTCTCATCCTGTCTCCTAACTGGAAGGGTCCTCCAAGAGTGACTATTGATTTTTTTTATATATAGATAAAGAATGATGAAGAAAGCATTCTTTATTGCAAACATGATTTATAGAACAGACTAACTAGAGAAAAGAATGAGGAGAGGGGATAGTTGTTTGGCTTAGCAAGGGTATATTTGGAAATGAATACCCAACTAGAATGTATGACAAAAAAATGTATAAAAATCCAAAGGTGTAGTATATCTCAATGACTTATCAATTCTGCTCAAAGTGCTCAGTATGTCATCAAATATACGTACAATATTTTAGAATATATCAAGTATGCCAGGCGTGGTGGCGCACGCTTGTAATCCCAGTACTTTGGGAGGCGGAGACTGGAGGATCCGGGTTCATGGCCAGCCTCAGCTCTCTCTCTCTCTCTCTCGCTCTCTCTCTCTCTCTCTCTCTCTGTCTCTCTCTACTTAGTGAGGCCCTCCTCAACTTCGTGAGACCCGGTTCCAAAATAAAGTATAAAAAATAGGGCCGGGGGTGTAGCGCAGAGGTAGAACGCCCCGGGTTCAATCCCTGGTACCGCAAAAAAAGGAAAAAAAAAAAAAGAATATATCAAGTATGCTGTAATTAGAATATACTCTAAATATAAAAATTTTGAAGTTAGGACTCTGTCCTGCCAAAATCTGTGTCACTAAATGCTCTCTGCTTTTATTTATGTTTTATGCATTTATGTATTTATGATTTATATTTTTATTTATGTCTTCCCTCACTTTATTAATACCTTCTTGAAACATATCAAGCTGAGAATTCTAAGTTGAACCAATTTTTTTTTTAAAGAAAACTGGGAGAGATAAACCTGGTTGCTCTAGTTTTTGTTTATGTTTTTGTTTTAGCCAGCATGCCTACCAATTCCCCTTTTTTTGGCTCCTTTGGGAGCTCTTCTATGGTAAAATCCTCATGCTCATCTCAAGACCACCAGCAGTATCCTCCAACCCTTCAGGGGGGAAAAGTTCCCAGGCTAATCATGGAACCATACCCAGGGACCCAAGGATTGGTTCAGGATGGACATGTGACCCAAGCTGGCCAACTAGAGTCCTCCACATTACTACACCACCAACTAGAGTCCTTACCTACTACACTAGGAAGAACACACTCTTTTTGAATAGTGAATGGTAGGAATGCCAACTCAAGACTTTGCAGCAGTGGTAGAGAAAGATCGTGAGAAGCAGAAAAGAATAAATCCAACATGCAAACAAAAGACAAAGAAACAAACAGAGCTGAGAAGTGAGAGAAAGAGATAAAATGACAACATTATTTGACCCCCCGAGACTTTCTCTGGACACCAAATTAGAAGAGTCAACAAATCTCCCTCTGCATTTAATTTGGTTGGAGTTGGGTTTCTGTCTCTTGCAATGCCAAACCTCTGACAAATACAACTTGTGTGATATTGTCAGTTCCACTGGATACAAAACTGATACAATCTATGACCCCAATTTTGCAAAATAATACATATAATAATTCTAGTTATAACAATAACAAGCACTTATTGACCACTTACTATATGTGGGCTAATGTGCACACTGTTGTAGGGGTGTGTGTGTGTGTGTGTGTGTGTGTGTAAAGAGAGAAGTGAGGATGTGGGAGAGTGTCCCCAGCATGGAAGGGCACACCTCCACAAAGCTCATGGTAGACACATTAGGAGGGCTGAGAAAGCTTAGGGTCAGAGTGGTAAATTCCATTTCTTTGAATATTTATTGAAATTCATTACCAAATCTTTCACAACCAACTACATTACATTTGGAATGAGAAAAAAAAGGTCCTTGAAAAAGACTGTTTCATTTATCAAGCTAGTGAGGCTATTTCTCATTAATTGTTGTTTTAATATTAATTAAGAACATTTATATAATGTTGTTAAAAAATCAAACTAAAATATATTATCTGTCATAGTATTTCATTTTGTGTGTCTCATAGCTATGTCTTCCTATTAATCTCCCCAGTATATTTGCATATCTCTTTTAAAATTTCCCTCACAGAGAACCTTTCTGGGTACTAAGAAGGAATCTATTCTAACCCTGAAATAAAATAGTGGCGTCCTTTACAGAGAATCCCTTTGGACTGAATTTAAACAATAGCTGAAAGTTTGTTTCCTGTTTGGGGGATCCCTCCATTTGCCTTGATTTTGTGACCTACTGTGCTTTTCATCTTGGGCTTTAAAGGGGTTTTAAAAAGCAACCAAAAAAAAGTCATCAATGTCTTTTCAGTCAGTTTGAACTGAAATAAGAAATATTATCCGGAAGAGACAAACCAAAAGGAAGAACTGAATTTACTTGATGTCATTTTTTTTTTTTTTTTTTACTTTTTGTTTTGTTTTGTTTGAGTGATCCCTTACTAGTACATCCACTTTGGACAGCTCTCTAGCCTCGGGCATCCTGTTTTCCCTTTGGCCTCCCCCATCCCCAACACCATTCACAACTGTAAGAGCTGCTGCCACCCTGGAAGAGGTGAACTGGCAAGCACTTCCAAAGTGCAGAAACAGAAGCACATAGTTTAGCTATTCAACGGGAGAGCCCTGCAGTTCTGTTGGCTAAAGAACTCTGAGGTTGTCTTTTGAGTGCACTATCTTGAGCAAGTTGCTTAATCTCTGTAAGCCTCAATTTCCTCCTCAATTTGGAGATAATAATGGTAACTCCCAAAGAGGTGTGTTGAGGGGATGAGATGAAACGTCTCCCAGGAGCTCAACCCAGTGCCTCCCACATGGTCAGTTCTCACGATTGTCTGGTGTTATTGTGAACCAAGTACTTTTGCAAACGTTGCTCACTGTCCTCTGTGAACTTTCGCTGCTATGCACTGATGGCCACCCCCTTGTACGGTGTCCCAGGCACTTACAACACTTCAGGTCATTTGTGGTATTTATATGGGTGTCTCTGCACCACAACAACACCCATGGCGTCTTATTCATCTTTGTCTTTGTGCACTCGATGACTTATATCTAGGAAACATTTATACGTGGAAAGAAATGAGTAGGTAGATGCTCAGCCCTGTAACAGATAAGGAAGTTGAGCTCTGCAGTCTAAGAAGCTTTTTTTAAGCTGGTGCTTTCAGTAAAGGATCTGAAGGAGCAAAAGTAGTATGTCACAGTCTAATGTCTTAGAAAAAATAGACAAACTGGACTAGACGGGGAAAAGATAAAGGAGCTATTAAAATAAACAATTTTTAGAAAGAAATAAAAATAACAAATTTTGATCGACCATGACAATACCATGCTCCATTTACAAGCAATGGAGCCTTGCCTAGACTTGCACAAACCAGCCTTAAGACAGAAATGCAACCGGTCCAATGAGTGGCTACTTCAGAAACGATTCACTCTGTCCATCCTGGAATCTCAGGTGAAGTACTTTGCACGGTTTTCAAGACCTTCTCAATGGTGTTGCTTGCTATTGTATTTACTGCTTTCATTTGACTCATCACCTTAAAACTCGCTCCATGATTTCAGATTTGATAGTGTTGCTCTTTCACAAAGATAGGAAGGTAAACTATAACCACCGGGTACAGTGAGCCTGCTCATTCCTCAGCACAGGGCCATTTTACTAAACTGTCAGCAGTTTTTTTTAATGATTGAGTCTCGTCCATTTCTTTTGTTTCGTTGTTTTGTAAGATAGATCATTTTTGCTTTGAAGGCAAGTTTTTTTTGGCTCTGTGCCTTCATTGTGCCAGAACAAAACATTTTTAGCCCTTTCTGTGAGAATCAAGCTGAAGTCCACCCTTTCTTCTTTTTATGTTTGATGCTCAAGGAAAAGAAACAAGCAGTCGCCTCTTCCCCTGGTTCCTCTTGCTCTCGCTCTTTTTTTTTTTTTTTT
>PVJS01027380.1:0-26277 GCA_004027185.1 Glis glis | reverse complement strand
CTGAATCCTTACCTCTCACCCTGCACAGGAGTCAACTCAAGATGGGTTAAAGACCTGGAAGTTAGACCAGAGTCTGTGAAATTATTAGAAGAAGACATAGGTCCAACACTCCAACATATAGGCACAGGTAGAAACTTCCTCAACAAGACCTCCAAAGCACAGGAAATTAAAACAAGAATTAATAAGTGGGATAGCATTAAACTACAAACCTTCTGCTCATCAAAGGAAACCATCAAGAGCCTAAAGAGAAAGCTTACAGAATTGTCGAAGATATTTGTGAGCTATCCCTCTGACAGAGGTCTAATATCTAGGATATACAAAGAACTTAAAAGGCTCTACACTAAGAAAATAAATAATCCGATCAAGAAGTGGGCAGCTGAAATGAATAGACACTTCATGAAAGAAGAGATACAAATGGCCAATAGATACATGAAAAAATGTTCAACATCATTAGCAATCAGGGAGATGCAAATCAAAACTACTGTAAGATTTCATCTGACCCCAATAAGAATGGCAATCATTAAAGAAGTCAAACAACAACAAATATTGGCGAGGATGTGGGGAAACTGGGTCTCTTCTACACTGTTGGTGGGATTGCAAGCTAGTTCAACCACTGTGGAGATCAGTGTGGAGATTCCTCAGAAAACTGTGAATGGACCCACCATATGATCCGGCTATACCACTACTGGGTATCATACCAATGGGATTGAAACCATAAAACTACGTTAATATATGCATACCCATGTTCATAGCAGCACAATTCTCAGTGGCCCAATCATGGAACCAACCTAGGTGTCCATCAACAGCTGAGTGGATTACAAAATTGTGGGAAATACACACAATGGAATTCTACTCAGCAATAAAGAAGAACAAAATAACATCATTTGCAAGAAAGTGGAAGGATCTGGAGAACATTATGTTAAGCGAGATCAGTCAATCACAAAAAAAAAGAAGGGACATATGTTTTCATTAATATGTGCAACCTAAGGAGTAGTAGGGTCATACAAGGGACTCTGGTTGATAATGAAGAACCCTCAGTGGAACAAGGGAAGTGGTACAAGGGAAGGGGGAGGGCAAGAAAGAAGTGAATTAATGCAATTACTATAATAAACAATATGTACATGTGAAAATATACCAACATCATTCTTTGTACTTCATACGGGTGGGGGGAGGCGGGGGGGCACTAAGAGCTGTGTGCATATATGTTAACATCAAATAGATATTCATTGCAATGTAAGACTCCAATGCACCAATAAAAGCACGTTTAAAAAAAAAGAATTTGTATTTATAACACGTTCTCCAGAGAATCACCATTCCTCTTTTGCAGATTTTTTTTTTGGTACTGAGGATTGAATCTAAGCATGCTCAACCTCTGAGCTATATCCCCAGACCTTTTAAATTTTTTAAAAAAGTAATTTTGATACAGGGTTGCACTAAATTGCTGAGTGTCTTGCTAAATTGCTAAAGAAAACCTCAAACCTGTGATCCTCCTATCTCAGTCTCCCAACTACTGGGATTACAGGTGTGTGCCACCATACCCAGTTCCCAAAATATTTTTTATAAAATAATTTTCAAATTATGAACATTCTTGTTTTGTGTATAGGAGATAACTGGTTAGTAATTAGGAAGTTTCAAA
Organism: Glis glis; assembly: GCA_004027185.1. Lineage (NCBI taxonomy): Eukaryota > Metazoa > Chordata > Mammalia > Rodentia > Gliridae > Glis > Glis glis. Next base: position 24,641 of record PVJS01027380.1, on the reverse strand, counting down.
ATGCTCCACAGTACTGAAAAAAAACTCATTTGACTCTAATGTTTGGAATATATTTTATCTTTTTATATGCTCTATTAATACCAATGACTGCTTAACTTTTTATTTTCAAATTCTTGACATTATTTAAGGAGCATGTTGTGAAAACATCACATGCTCTAATGAATAACAACTGAAACTTGTTACAATTGGTTTATCTAGTACACATACAACAAAATAAAAAAGAGAATAAACCACAAAAATAAGTAAAAGTCTAAGCTTTTTAATTTGTAATTTCTCAATGAAATGACAGAATCTTGATAGGTTCAGAATTTTGGTATGAGCTAGTAGGTAACAAATTTTCTATAAATTTATATATTATGAAGATTAGTGGATTAATATAGCATTTCATTTTTATTTGAAATATTGTGTGAAGTTCTGTTTCAGATAAAAATCAACTAAATTTATAAAATTTACATTTTTATTGTATATTAATATATATGTGTACATATATATATACATATACATAACTCTAAATGCCTAAAATTAACTTTCTACTTTAAAAATCCTGGGCTTCAAAGAAGATAATTTATCAACAATTACTCTGAAAAATTATTTACTTTAAATGAAAATAACTGTAGTGAAGTTGCCCGTATGTATTCATGTAACAAAGCTGCATAGAGAGAACTCTTATCTGGCATTTTCCTTGACAATAGATTTGTTATTGTGGTTCTGCTTAAGTATATTTGGTTAAATATTGGGACTCTGTGCCTTTTATTTAATAAGGTCTTTTAAATTTGTCTTGTTCTTTTATTTTTGATTCATTGTACAAATTGATGCTTCAACAAGAATTCTGACTATGTGATTTACCTTTATAGTCATAGCTGGTTTTAATGGTTTCTTCTCTAGAAGTTAAATATAGACATTTATTCATTTTCTTCAAGAAGTTTTATTATTATTTATTAAATAACAATAAGTTATATATATATTTTTTTGCGGTACTGGGGATTGAACCCAGGGGCATTCTATCTCCGCGCTACACCCCTGGCCCTATTTTTTATACTTTATTTTGAAACCAGGTCTCACGAAGTTGCGGAGGGCCTCACTAGGTAGAGAGAGAGAGAGAGAGCTGAGGCTGGCCGCGAACCCGGATCCTCCGGTCTCCGCCTCCCAAAGTACTGGGATTACAAGCGTGCGCCACCACGCCCGGCTTATATTGTTAATTATAACATATAAATATACATGTATGTATTGCTGAATAGTTTCATTTTCTATTTTTTGTTTTTATTATAATTTTATTTTTAACTATTTATGAGGTACAGTATACATGTATACATTCTAGTATACATGTATACATTCTATACATGTATAATATGTAGTGACTAAATCAGGATTATTAGCATTTCCATCTCCTTAAACATTTTTAAAAAGTTTTTGATTAACACAAAATAATCATTTGTTTTTTAACCTCAATTTTCAATTCACAATTGTTTCTTTAAGAGACTTTTCTTCATTTACTATATTATCAAATAGGTACTCACCTATTCTTAGTGGCCATTGAGAGTCATTCAATGGTCTTCATAGGCAGAAAGAAATATAACTTAAGAGAAATACCACAGACTACCAGACAGTATTAGAAAAATATAACATCAGAAACTTAAATCATCATATAAAAATCAACTTAAAATCTCCATTATTTATGTGAGACATAAAAACATCTCTGACGAACCAGGACCACTGTACTAAAAGTGATAAAAGGGCCTTCACCTACCTTAAATACATCTCTCAAAGCATCAGCTCCCTTTCCTTAGGTGTACTGCTAGACCCTGCCTCAGACACATGGAGTGAGGAAGTGCAATATTCATAAATCAGCAGAGTACCTTGGAGAAACTGCAGAGTTGGCTTAGCTGCCTACAGCCAGCAGAACTGACATGAATAACTCAGTGTCACCATAACGCCCTGGATCAGGACCCACTGCACCGACTGAGAAGTTTCTAATGACTGAATTCTCTTTCCTTCCCTGAGAGAGAATCCTTACCTATAACATGACATGTACATTGTGAATTTCTTCATGAGGTTTCCAGAGAAAATCATCCCTGTTCCACTAAGGAAATCACACATTTGAGGATCTTGAATTGCAATCTTATGTGTTTAACCAAAATAAATTTGGCCTAAAACCTGCCTCTGTACTTGAATGATAATTGTGGTCCACAACAGCCTCTGTAACATAGTGAACTGAATCCTAGTTTGATATAAAAGAAATTGTAAACTAACCATTGTAACCAGGCGTAAACAACTGTCTCAGCCAATCACAGCAATCAAGCGTCAGCCATGCACAGGCTGCCGCTGATCAGACCATGTCACCTGAAGCAAAGGGCACACCAGCCCAGGGAAGGCAGCAGCCGACTGCCCCATCAGTTGCTTCAGTGCGTCACTTCCTTTTCTCTATAGAGAAAAACTCTACAAGTTGAGGGTGGGAAATTATGAGCCATCTTTGCTCTGGAATACTGCCCCGTTCTAGAACTTTTTTCTTACACAAGTAAACTGTGTTAAATTTAACTGGTCTCAGCTTTTCCTTCTAACACATGATGCTCTTTCACCTCCAGCACTATGAAATTTAAATTTCAGTTTCCTAACAATAACCTACTTTTTACAAAATCCCATGACCTCATTCATTCTGAATCTCTTCTTTATACTTCTCAATTTAAATCCTCCCAGGTTTGCCAAATTACTCTTCTTTTGCTTGTCCTTCTTGCAGCCAGGCCAACTTTGCTCTCCCTAACACTCAAATGGCTTTCCCCAATCTATCCCATAACTCATCAGTTTTAAGCTGTTCCCTACCAGGATTTTGACACGATGCACATCAGATCTATATAGGAACATAAACATATTAAGTTTGATTGGAGGGAATAATGAAAGGATATGATGGGAGGCTTTCCACAAACCACTTCAGAGAAAGGACTCTGTGAATATGTGTTTAAAAGGAAAACAAAGGAAGGAAAGAAATAATATGGAGAGGAGAAACTAGGGCTAAGATAGAGGTGTCCATATCGAATGTTTTGATAATATTTTTATTCACATTAATCCTTTTGGAATTATATTCAAGACATCATAGATGCACATGGGAAACTTCCGAATTGCTCAGATGGTTTTCAAAGGAAAAGTAAAATCATCTTCTCTTCCTCACAAATAATCATTAATAGCTTCTGTTGTTTCCTTGAAAAATATTATGAGTTTACAAGTCATTATTCTTAAAACAAGAATGCTAACGAGACCATAGCATATGTAATGTGGAATGAAATGCTTCCCATACATAGGAATATTTTATATTAATATATACAGATATACTTTATCTTAGCAATGGCTGCTATATATACTAGTATAGAGGGATTCATAATTATTCATCAAATTCTGTATTGGTAATATTTAAGTTGTTTCTAGATTTTCCTCTTTAATAATGTGTAACATGAAAGAAACTTGAACTTGAGTATATCCATTGAATAAATACCCAGGAGTTGATTTGCTGGGTCCAAAAATTATGTGCATTATAAAGATCTTTACACTAGGCTACAATGCCCAAATGCTCTTAACAATCTGTTCCTTGACATTGAAGTCTTAGCTTAATATCATCCTCTCAGACGTTCATGGGCAACACAGCAATTTGCTTTCCCTTTATTATATTCTACTTCCAAGCTTCCTACTAAAGCATTTGTCCTGCTAATACACCAGTCATTGTCTTCTGCGTTTTACTCCACTGGAATGCAAGTGCTATGAGAACAGTGACTTGTTCACCGTCGTGTACCGGGCATATAGTAGGCAGCCTACAAATAATTGCTGAAAAAATAAACTGGTCATATTACTACCATGGTAACATTTTACAATATTTAATGTGACTATAAGGAAATACACAGGATTAAGAATGTGGAGTATTTTAAATCTTGGTCCTTGAGCAGCTTCTTTCCTTTATTTATTATCTGATGCCATATAGTTTTAGGGCATTAAATACTCTCTATAATTAAAATCTTCTAACATAATATTTCTAGCCCAAATACAAATTCCAAAATCATACAGCAAACTCTACAAAACAACTTTATCTTACCATTAAATAGATGTCGCAAATTGAACCTGTTTGGAATAAAACTACTTGCACCCAATCTGTTTCTTCCACAAGCATTCATTCTACTTTTTTTTTTTTTTTGGTGGTACTGTGTATATTGAACCCAGAGACATTCCTTCTTTCTTTCTTCTTTCTTTCTTTCTTTCTTTCTTTCTTTCTTTCTTTCTTTCTCTCTCTCTCTCTCTCTCTTTCTTTCTTTCTCCTTCCTTCCTTCTTTCCTTCCTTTCTTCCTTCCTTCCTTCCTTCCTTCCTTCCTTCCTTCCAGTTATTTACTTTATTTTTGAAACAGGATGTTGCTAAATTGCCCAGGCTGGCCTCAAACCTGCAATTCTCCTGTCTCAGCCTCCCAAGTACTAGAGTTACAGGTGTGCGCCTGGCCTATGTAACTACTTCTTGCCACCCTCTTTACTAAAAGTTCTGTATAAACCACAATCATCTCTCATCTGGATTATTACAAAAACTCCCTAACTGTTCTGCTTGGCTACTCATATTCCCCTATTATCTGTTCTCAAACCAGCATTCAGCAGATAGTTCTTAAAGGTACGTTAGGTCATATCACTCCTCTAGAAAAAATCAGCATTGACATAACAGTGTTATCTGTACCTCAGATATGATGCTAGGAGAAGGGCACTTCACCTCTCAAGTATTTTCCCTAATATTCATAACTTTAGTCTAATGATGAGAAAAAAGCAGAAAACCTGCATTGATTGACATTCTCTAAATTACCTGAGCAGGATCACGTGTGTCTAGAACATAAATGAAAATGAAAGATGGACAATTATCACAGATTGAAGGAGACAGAGGAGACATGGCAGCTAATTGAACATGTTCTGGATTCCATTCTGGAACGTGAAAAGTAATTTATTAGGGAAAATAAGAAAAGGTGACTATATCTGTCATTTAGTTGATAGTATCATCCCCAGGATAATTTCTTAACTTTGACAAATGTGCTGTTGTTATTTACAGCAACGTTCTCTTCTATCTTTGCAATGCATCTGTAAATCTAAATTTATTTCTAAATATTTGTGTGTATGTGGGGGGTATACTTAAACCCAGGGGTAGTCTACCTTTAAGCTGAGCCCCCAGCCCTATTTTATTTTATTTTTAAAATTTTGAAACAGGGTCTTGCTAAGTTTCCGAGGCTTGTCTCCAACCTGTGATCCTCCTATCTCAGATTCCCAACTACTGGGATTACAAGCGTGTACCACCAGGCCCATCTCAAATATTTTTTTAAAAATCATCAGTGGCTTTACATCAGTATACCAACAGAATCAGGTTCTCTCTATTGGAATTTCCCTGTGCCTCCTACTGCATCTTTTACTCAGTTTTCCTCATTCGTAACTGCTCAACTATTATCCTTAGTACTTTTTAAAAAACATTGAAAAGCTCGGGTCTCAGGAGTTTTGCACTTGTTTTGGAATTTCTTCCCTCAGTTTTCCACATGACTTTCTTTGTTAGGTCTCTGGGTAGGTTTCTGTTCAAATGTACCAATAGAGTAAGGCCTTCCCTGGCCATCTTTCAAAAAATGCCTTTTCCGCAGCAATTCCTTTAGCAGTCCCAATTCTATTTACATTTCTTTATTTTTCTTCATTGAACGAGTTCTTATCTAAGTATAATCTCAGAATTTATTTTTATGTCTATTCGTCGTTTTTTCCTGCTGCTCTGTGAGACCATGAACCTACTTTAATCACTGTTTTGCAGTTACAGTTCTTCCAATTTTCTCAGCCATGTACTAGATAATAAATATTTGTTGAAAATATAAGTAAAAGAACAAATAACTTAAACTGGAAAATTGTAAAGAAACTGAATAAATTTTAAATTAAAGATATATAACTAGGTTTATTTATTTCCCATTTTTATATTTATATTTAATTTATCTAGTAGATAGATATTAGAAAACACACATTTTCTCAAATAATTTAAAATATCCAGTTCTTAAGAGATGATGAGGCCGGGCGTGGTGGCGCACACTTGTAATCCCAGTACTTTGGGAGACAGAGACCAGAGGATCCGGGTTCACGGCCAGCCTCAGCTCTCTCTGTCTCTCTCTCTCTCTCGCTCTCTCTCCTTAGTGAGGCCCTCCGCAACTTGGTGAGACCCGGTTTCAAAATAAAGTATAAAAAATTGGGCCGGGGGCGTAGCGCAGAGGTAGAACGCCCCTGCGTTCAATCCCCAGTACCGCAAAAAAAAAAAAACAATATTCTGGCTCAATTGTTTATTCCATGTGTATTTCCAAATAATAGGAAATTGTCAAAAAGTGTCAAAAATGTAAATAAATTCATACCAATACCCCAAAATTATCCCTCACTAAAAACTGTTTTTGCAGATAAAAGTAGAACACCTTCAAACTAATGCTTTTCAGGCTATTAGTAACCTTTTAGATTAATATTTACATGTAGAAATGAGTCAAATAATTATATTTTTAGTAATGTTAATATTTTTTTGCTATATGATTCCACAGGAAAGTCCTATGCCATAATGAAGGCCAATCATGGATTAGGATTTCAATAGAGTGATATCATACTGTGAAGTAGAAGCACATTGTGTCGGTATGAAGTTTTAGTATACTCTGGAGTTACCTCAGGATTGCAAAGCAATTAGCCAATAATGTTAAAAAGTTATGGCTAATTTAACTAATGGTTAATGGAGCCTAGTAAAACTGTCAGAGTTGATGAGCCCAGGGAGATTGTGTGCAAGAACACACATTAAAGTTAGGGTCCTTTAACTCCTTTAGCATTTAATCAGTATCAGCAATGATAGGCTCACATTATAATTATATGCCAAAATATGGTTTTTGTTTTTAATCCTTGTAAAATTTAAGTGGGAATGATAACTAACAAGAGGGCAGAGATTTGTCACTTGAGGATATTGTATACATCACAAAACCATGCTCAATTAATCCCTATGAAAGCATACTTTTCTATGACTACTAGAGTAAATGGAACATTGATAGATATACATAAGATACTTTTTCCCTTTAAAGTTTGAAAATACAGCAACAAATATATTTGGGGTTTGTCAAATGTCAATGAAATACAATTAAATGAACCGATGGTTGAAATAAAATGAAAGTGGATAAAGAGAAGATAGATATGCAAAACTGTCTTTAGAAAGGGTTAAAAAGAAAGGGCAATGTCTTCTAAACAATAGTTTTAAAGTTCCTAGCTAAAGGGCAATACACTGTTCTTTATGAGCTTCATGTTTTATTCATTAAATGGTTTGAGCTTGTAGAAGAAGTTATGTTTTTCACAAAGCTTATGTTATAGATCTTTTACTCCAGGAAAACTCTGCTTCCTACTGTGAGAAATTCACTCGTTTTCAAAGTACCACATCTCAGTAATGCATGATAAAGTGAACTTATGCACCAAAGAGAATGGAAACAATTCTTCACAAAGAATTTAAAAAGATAACTGGTAAAGAAATGTCATGAATATATAATTTTCATTTGAGAATTGACCATAAATTCAGGTTATAGTTTGTGTTAATTGTAAAATTATTTTGACCAACTCAGAGTTTAGAAGACTCTATTATGGCATTAGAAAAAGTTCTGGTTTATTTATCATGTATAATATGATTCCTATCATGTCATGGATAACATCACGCTCCCTTTTATACTAAATTGGAGCATTGATGCTATGTATTTACTGATATAACTATCTGCAAAGTCTGCAATGATTCTACTTTGCTGCAAGAAGAAATTGTATCTGATCTTTGATTTCTATTTGGAATTTCTTATTGTAGGTATTGGGAATAAAAGTTTGACAACTTTCCTGTAGTTAAAAATATTGGAAGCAATCTTCATAACCAGTACATTTGAATTAACAAAACCATCAGCTTGGTACCCAGTTTCCACCATGAAAATACACAGCATCCATGCTTCAATTTAATATAAAAAGGGGATAATGTTAGTCATGACATGATAGGAATCAAATTATACATGGTAAGTAAATCAAAACTTATATTTTGGATGAGAAAAAATGCATATGCTACAAAAATTATATATAGACAAATATATATATAATTTGATATATATTTATAAGTCAGATTGTAATAAATTTTATTAGAGTCTGACTGTGAGAAGTCCTAGTACAGAGGTGAAAGAATTGAATCATAAGGGCTTTGACCTCCGCAGTGCATTAATCCATTTCATAGATTAATAATTTGAATGACTTTACAGAGTGGTAACTATTGGTAGGTAGGGTGTGTCCTGAAGAATTAGGTCACTGGGAATGTGGCGTTGGGAACCATATCTGCGACTGGTTCCTTCCTCTCTCTTCTCCCTGCTTCCCAGCTGCTATGAGCTCAGTAGCTATCCTCTGCCACACCCTGCCACCAGGATGTTTCTGCCTTGGAGCCAGCTGAGCATGGACTGAACCCCTGAAATTGTAAGCCAAAACAAACTTCTCCTCCTCTAAATTGTTCATGTCAGGTATTTTGGCCACAGCAATGAAAAGCTGACTAACTAAGGTTCTGAAAAAATATTTGTTGAATAAATTAACATTACCATAATAGAGGATAATATATTATTAGGCAGATGAAATTACAAACCAGCAAACAATACCAAAATCTCAATGGCTTACATTAAAATAATATTTTACATTCCTGGGTTTATATTTCATCTGTAGTTTGACTGATCTGATTAGTCTTTGATAGATAAGGCTGAACTTCTGGTATATGTTGGGTTTATTTTATGAATTTTCAAAGTGTCTCCCCAAATAATCACATTAATTTGTGGTATGTGTGTGAGTGTGTGTGTGTGTGTGTGTGTGTGTGTGTGTGCACATGATTAGATATTACAAGGATCTGTGGTTTACTGAAGGGCCACAATATAGAAATAAATGCAAAATATATCTGTGTTACAAACATGTCATGAGTAAGAGGAAGCAATGAGAAAAAAATGTTAAAAGTCTTCTTAGGAAAGGGAAATAATGTAAAAAAGTTGGAGCAACACTGTTTAGGCCTTTCCCTGTGTTCCCCTTCCATGATCCACAGTGAAGGTGCTGGGCATGCATTATCTCATGGAAACACCAGAAGCTCCGAAAAGCCAACCCAAATCACTCCTGCTTTGAAAACCAGCCTTCGTATGCTTTATTTCTGTTCACCTTCTATTGAAGAAACCAGATCATAGCCCAGCATTTAATGGAGCAAGGAAGTTTACTTTAGGTATTCTTAACAGGAGGCCCTTTCAATTCACAGGCAAAATTGTGTGGATATATAACAATATTATAAGCTGAGTGGAAAGTTGGATAATAACCTCATCTAACACAGATGAATTCTGGAGTTGTAGAGTGAGAGTATAAACAACTATAAACAGGTTAGTCTCTAGAACAAATGTTTGGGATAGGAACATGTCAAAAATGGGGCTGAAATTTGCAGAACAAAGATTTTCCTTCTGCTGCCTTTTCTCCTTGAACTTGCATTCTGATGGTCGGTCTGACTTCCTGAGTTGCTCACCAGTTGATATCGAGTTTTGACTCCATCAGGCTTTCATGAGAGATCTAAAACATTTGCAAAACCTCTCCCTGTTTTAAGTTACACTAAATAATTCAGGAGGCAGATTATATAAACTGAAAATAAGATTTCATGGAGGTTAATTTTATTAGTCTTATCATTTAAAATATTTCAAGAGAAAACTTTGTGGATAATATGTTCCTATACCTGGTATACTCATGTCACTATTCACAAGTTACTATGAAGTAATATAAGGCAACATTACTGGCTAATTTCTTCTTGGACAACTGTAACACAAAACAAAATTATCAAAAGGGTTTGAATAAATACTACTTAGGTAATAAATTCAGGACAATCAAGAATGCATATATTGAAGAAAAGTGGTAAATATGAAGGATCACCTATTTCATATATAAGAGCTGTACCAAATCATTTTCTTTGTGACCCTAGAAATAGTCATTGATTCTTTTTTTTTTTTTTTTTTGCGGTACCGGAGATTGAACCCAGGGGTGTTCTACCTCCGCGCTACGCCCCCGGCCCTATGTTTTATACTTTATTTTGAAACCGGGTCTCACGCAGTTGCGGAGGGCCTCACTAAATAGAGAGAGAGAGAGAGAGAGAGAGAGAGAGAGAGACAGGGAGAGAGAGAGAGAGAGCTGAGGCTGGCCTCGAACCCGGATCCTCCGGTCTTCGCCTCCCAAAGTACTGGGATTACAAGTGTGCGCCACCACGCCCGGCTCAGTCATTGATTCTTAAAATGAATACTTAAGTTTTTCTTTCTGTGTATGTGTGGGAGGTACTATGTATTAAACCCGGGGGCATTCTACCTCTGAGCTATACCTCAAGCTTTATTTTAATTTTGAAACAAGGCCTCAATAAGTTGCTGAGGGCCTTGCTAGGTTGCTGAGGCTGACCTCAAACTTATCTGCAGTCCTCCTGTTTGGGCCTTCCAAATACTGGGATTACATGTGTGCACCACCAAGCCCAGCTAATAAATTATTCCTAATAATAATAAAGCTTCATCTGTAATACTTAAGTGTTAGGAAAGAAAACAGAATGAAGCTAACAGAAAAGAAGTAAAAGTTTTTGGTTTTGTGAAATAGAGAGCTGTGTCAATGGAATTAACAAAATGAAAATGTTTTGGAATCAAACACTGACTGCAAGTTAGAATGTAGTTCATCATGCAGCCTCTGGTGTCAGCTGCCTGAGTTTGCATCCTGATTCTACTTAATTAGTCATGGAAAGCTTCACTTTTCTCATCTAACACTCAAGAGTAGGTATTCAATGTGAATTTTTTTCTTATTATTTAATTACTAAGTTTTGTCCTCTAACCTTCTGGAACGTGTTTCATGAACTTTCTCTGTAAAAGGGCACATAGGAAATATGTCCGGGTTTGTGGAACATAGCCTCCACTGTAACTACTCATCTCTGTCACTGTAGCATAACAACACATAATTTAATGAGTGTGGCTGTGTGTGAATAAAACTTAATTGATAAAAACAAGCAGTGTGATAGGCACAGTCTGTAGGCCACAGTTCACCAACCCCATGTTGCAAAGGAAATTGAGTCCTAGAAGTATTTCATCAAAGTTTAACCATGTCCATCTGATTATGTCTTTTAATTTCACTATACAATGCTTTCCCCACATACCATCCTTTATTGTCAACATTTTAGATTATTTGGCTAGCAACTCAAACTGTTTTGTTTAGGTAAACTTAGTGTCATGGTAACAATTTGCAAAAAGAACAATTATTGAAAACTGTCAGGGGCCCTGTCAAGGGCCAGTCAGGGGTGCAGCAGAGATTTCAGTGAGATCCCCAGGGAGAAAAACACATGCAGAGTCACTGTCTTGAGAACAGTAAATTTATTCTGGGCCCATCCCTTATATAGCATCCTGGGCAAAATGGTGAATGTCCATGCTGATGTGGATGTGCGCATGTGTGGTATGTCATTGGTGTGGATGTGTACATGCATATATGGCGCACATCCACATCAGCATTATGTGCACATGCTCATTGTGTTTTGCCTAGTCATACCTTAAATAATTGCAGCTGTGTGGGTTATGCGCTCATCCAGGACTGTACTGGATGAGCGCATATCTGCATCTGCAGCTGTGCAGGCCAGGCAAAGTTTGTGTAATGCCATCCTGTACTCCCTCTTGGCCCCCACACTCTATCCCCTACAGGGTGGTGGTGCATGACTTTACCCAGAGAGCATTACATTGGGCCCAAAGACCACAACAGCAATAAAAATTATAATAGGTAACTTATTCCTCCAGCCACACAGGCAAGAATAGTCAATATACATCTCTAGGAGGAGCCCAGTGAATTTCACCAGGTTCTAAGTGGGTCCTCCTGTAAGGCCTGAATAGCCTGTACCGCCACATCCATTTCCTCTAAGTCTTGCTGTACCTGCTGCTTGCAGTCTGGAATATACACATAATATTCTACATGAAGAAGAGCACTTGTTCCGCCATGTGCAAAAGTGAGTATATCTAACACCATTGTATTTTGCAAAATGACCTTCTACATCTGGGTGGTTTTGTCCATTAAAAGGAAAAGAGCCCATCAGGACATATTTAAAGCTTCTGTAACATGTTGGGCTAAGGCTTCCACCTGTAGCTCTTCATCTATAGCACCACCCCCTGGAATAAACAAAACTAACATAGTTCTTGGGGCAACCATCCAACAATTCAATTGGTCACAGAGCAGTTTACCTGTTCTCTATAAAAAAAGGTACTATGTTTCATGTTCCCCTAAGACCACCCCCACCCATTTTCTATAGCATATTCCCATGGGGGGGCATTATTGTATCATTCATCCCATTCTGGGCTGCTGTGGTTTCAGGTTTGTAAGGTAGTCCAGTTGTCTGCAGTAGCAGGTGCAATTTGCCATGGGAGTACTTCAGCTGTCTCCACTGGTAGTTTGATGCAAACCCAGCAATAGGAGGTGTTGTGTAGTCTTGCAAAGATGTGTGACCAGGAAAGCAAGCTATTCTCTGACCTTGATGTGAACCTGGATGGTAGGACAGGGCAGAAAGAATATTATAGGTAAATCCTTCCCTTTTTGGAGGATGCAGGTGACATTTTTGTCTTGAGAACATTCTCCCCAGCATACAATGGAATAGGCCATCAGCTACTCCTTCAGGAGTCTGTTGAAGCATTCAATCATTCTGGCTGCTTGGGCCAGACTTGCTCTAGAACATGAGCAGTGCATTACCAGGGGTCTGTAAAGGCCTATATCCCTGAACATGATGTGTAATAGCTCCTTCCTGGAGGCCCCATTTCCACAGGTCCTCCCATATATTCTTACCCCACAATGGGTATTGCTCAGTCAGTCAGTCTTGTGCTGCCCATAAGGGAAGCCACAAGGTTAGTCCCCAGTAGACTGCCCAGCTGTCTATACAGACATGCAAAGGCCATTCTCCTTCATAAGAACTAACAGGACCACCTGGAACTCAGCCCATTGGCTGGATTTTCCAGTACCAGTCTCATACTAAAACATTACCATAGGGGACTGTAAGGCCACAGCTGCCCATGTGGGCAGTTGCCCACAATAGGAGTCACCAGTATATCACATTTTCATGAGTATAGGGGCTCTCCCTTCCTCATATTGACTGGGGGCATCACCCACTTCCATGGGTTCAAATACAATGATTCCATGGGTACTAGGGCTTTCCATTCCTCATAGGGTCTTGGGGCATCTATCACTTCCATAGGTTCCCTTCCTCAAAGGGACTTGGTATATCACCCACTTCTATGGGCTTTTCCTTCTTCAAAGGGACATGGGGTGTCTCCCACTTCCATGGGCTCCAAAACTACATTTCTGTGGGTATTAGACTTTCTATTCCTATGATTTGGGGCATCTCCTGCTTCCATGAGTTCTGAAGAAGCAGTTGCTCAGAATTGTACTGGCCCCAAGAAAGTATGTAATTGTTCAGAAAAAGTGCTACTAGAAAATCATGCTCATTGCTCTAAATATGCACCCCACTTTGTCAAAGTGGGCATTTGGGCTATCCCTGTCTGGGGGATCCAACCCAGGACCTCAACCAACCTTCAACTAAGTATACATCCCATTTTGTCAGAGTGGGCGTTTGGGCTCAAGGAGTCTGAGTCAAGGACCTCAGCCAATCTTCAATAGGGTAGATAGTCTGCACCATCATTGATCCAGTACCTGTAAAGGGTTCACAAGCTAAGAATGCAGCATATATAGCCTCTGCTCCTTTCCATAGCTGTGACCAAAACCCACTCGGGGTTTTCCAAAACTCCAATAGACCCAGATATGTCTGAAACTGGACCATTCCACAGTCTATCCAGTACCAGTGTATCACCTGTTTGACTGGTCCCATTCTATCACTGCATTAGGTATCAACTTTGTTTTACCTACCCAGACAATTCCAAGAATTTGACAGAATACCCAGTTCCCTGGAACTTGTCCTCATTGACAGCCCACCCATATTCCTAGAAAGCAGTTTGGAGGCTGCATATGACTGCTTCTAACTCTGTGAGAGAATCAGAGGTTAGTATAACATCATCAATATAATGGACAACCATAAAGCCTCAGACTTCTGCCAGGAGGTGAAATCCTGTGCCACCTCTGGCTTCCACTAGGTGGCTAAATCCAGTGCCACTCATGACTATCACCAGGAGGCTAAATCCTGTGCTACCAGACTGTGACACAAGGTGAGACTATGCATATATCCCTGGGGCAATACCAAAAAGGTCCATTCATGAGCTTTCCAGGTAAAGGCAAATTGTTCTTGGCTTTCAGGAGTAATGTCAATAAAGAAAAAGACATTTGCCAAGTCTATAACATAATGGAACTGTCCCAGTTCATGTGATAGATGATCCATCAATTCTGAAATGTTGGGTACCACTGTATGCAAGGCTGTGTCACTTTATTTAACTCATGATGGTGCATTGGAATGCACCAGGAACCGCACTGGTCACACAATGGACTATGAGTTGGGTGGATTGCACTTGCCTCTTTTAGCTTCAGTATCAATTGTTCAAATCCTCATACCTCCCTGGTAATTTGTACTGCTGGACATCCACAATCCTTGTGACTTGGGGGAGTTGCGAGGGAGCAAGATGGGGATGTCCTCTAGTAGTAGTCTTTATCACATGCACCCATAGTGGGAATTCTCCAATAGTTGTCTGCATAGTCAACCCCTGTAATACGTCCACCCCCAGGATATACTGTTATGGGGGATATATACATATAAATACATCATACTGCTTAGGAGGCAAACATCCAATTCCCCAAATCACCAGGGCACTTTGAACCATCAGCTAGTGCCAGGACACATTTGCACATTGCAGGGAACCAGTAAATAGTCAGTTTCACATACAGCCTCAGTTCAGCTGGTTCCTCTGCTAACCTGGTACCCTGGCCAAGTCTAGTCCAGCTGCCCACCAGCCACCATCACCAAGGCAGTCAACAGCCTGTGCCATCTATGAGTGTCTTGACTCACCACTATCGCCACTGGGGTCGTCTGCTCAGCCTGGTGGAGCCCACTGCAGCTCTGCCAATACAGCTGGGACATTCTGTTCAGCTTGCAGAGCTGCCAATGCGCCCTGGAACCTGTAGCCCCAGCACTTTTAAAGCCTTCTGGACTTCTGGCTAGAGACATACCTTGTCCCAATCCTCTGGCAGGGTTCACTGCTGCTAGATATTCTGCTACCAGGAACAACAGGGAGGCTGGGGGCCACATTCCCTCCCTCCTAGATTGTTCTTCCCAGGGCTGCTCCTCCAGAGGGGCACAGGGGGAATTTATCTGATCCTGCCAACTACACCAGTTGTAAGGGTCACTGTTTCAGAATAGCTGCGGTTGCAGGGGAGGCTACGGTGGTGAGATCCCCAGTGAGAAGAAAACACATGGAGTTGCCATTTGGAGGAGAACAAACAGGAACTTTAGTCTTTAGCCCTTCCCTTATATAGGGTTCTGGGCAAAATAGCACATGTCCACACTGATGGGGTTGTGCACATGCATGGTAAGTCCTTGGAGTAGACATGCACCTGAGTATATATCCATGTCAGCATTATGTATATGAATGTGCATTGTATTTTGCCTAGTTTTACCTTACACATTGCAGCTGCACAGGATAGGTGCTCATCTGTGGCTATCTGTAATGAATGCACATCTGCAGCTGCACAAGCAAGGAGAGGTCATGTCTGCGCTGCTGGCCTGTACCTCCTCTGGTCCCCCACAAAAACAAAACATTATTATAGATTAGCTGTCCTGTAAAGTATGGGCTCCCCTTATGTAATAGAGAAAGACTCTTGGGAAGATGTTCAGAGACTATATTTCCATGTTTTCCAGTGAGTTTCACAGGTTCTTATGACTGGTTTTTAAATCAATAGAATGTGAACCTAATCTATCAGGGCTACTTCGAATACTGGCACATAAAAAGTTATCCATGGACATCCTCTTAAAATTCTGAGATAAAGCAGGTAAGATCAGCATGGAAAAATACACCTGGAAAGCTATGGTACTTCTAGAGCAACCATCTATTAGCAAAGCAGCCCTGTGGTAGAGTGGGAAAATCCATATTGTGCTAGATTGGTCAGCAAGATCATTTTCTATTTTCAAAATATTGCTATTAGGGATTTATTAGTTATTGCAGCATGTATTAAAGTATTTAATGGTTTGCTACCTGGAAATGGAGCAGATTCATAATAATAGTATTAAAAAATGTATGTGACATCAACTTGGAAGTCAGACAGTGGTCACTAATGAAAAAAATTAACAGAATGGAAGGCTGAAAATGGCCATTAGGCTACAGAATCTATATTGTTAGTATGCATTAACTGCTTCTCATTAACTATAGAAAAAGTTGAGCTAAGGCCACGTGTTTTTGCACACATAAAAAAATGTGTATAAGCAAAGTGTGGTGGTGCACACCTGTAATCCAGTATTTAGGAGGCTGAGACAGGAAGATCGCAGGTTTGCGACCAACCTCAGCAACTTAGCGAGACCCTGTTTCAAAATAAGAAATAAATAGGACTGGGGGTGTATCTTGGAGATAGAATGTCCCTGTGTTCAATCCCCAGGATCAAAGAAACAAACAATATGTATACCTAATAAAGACCAGAGTCTTCAGCACGAAGGTGTTCATGGGGTCCTATGCAGTGTGAAAACAGTAAAATGGAATGAATCCCATTTAGCAACTTCATTTTGATATCTCAAAGATGCATCAAGAAGATAGAAAAAGGAAGGATGAGTACTTATTAGGAAATCAAATTAGCATTTATACATTTTGTCACAATAAATGTACTATAGAGGAAAATGTAAAACAGATTCAGGTATGAGAAAATTATTTTGATCACAGAATTCTGTACTCTTATATTATTAATAGAAATAGATAATTTCTACCAAATTTCAGTAAAAACAAAGATATTTTTGGTTATACAAATAACAAAAAGTGTCACCTCTTTTGTACCTTTTCTAAAGGACATCGATCGGGGAGGAGGAAAATAAAAGAGAGAAAGTTATAGCTACTATGAAAATTTTGTTCTAACAGATAAAAACAGTGAAGGGAGATCTTGGTGTGATAGTAGTGGTCTGTAAAAGGACTAGAGAAAAACCTCTATAGATTGTAATAGTAGACCGGAAGTTATTAAGAAAAAATAATTATAATTATAAAAAGAATTATAAAAATACTGTTTATTTTAGAGAGTATATTGAAAACTTATATCATCATAGCTTGTTCATAAAAAAAAAAGTTGAATGAAACCCCAAAAGAAAGACAAGTTGTAAATGAATATCTAGTACAAATAGAAAGCAAAGTAAAATATTGCATGATTTTGAACAAAATGACAAATTATTCAGGTTAGACTAAATTATGCTATAGTTCAGACACATATAACATCTCAGTGGCTTAAAAAATAAATACAGATTTTTATACCATCAGTGAAGGAATGTTCTAGACCCAGTGGCTGTAGAGGCTAACTCTATTCCAAGTGGTGACTCAGAGATTTGGTTTACTTATATGTCATATTTCTTTGCACTGTATTCAATATTATTGTACTAAAAGACAAATATTTCTATTACTTTGCATATGTATGTAATGTAAAATAGCTTACTTTTATTTTTTGCAAAATGTGAACTTAAAGTCCTTTTATTAATATAAAGATAAAACTATATTGATAATGGTGGAAGTTAATAGGGGAGGGTTAAATAGAAAGGCATTGATACCTACATTTTAAGTGTTAGGTTGTTAAGAAATGCTGTTTAAACTTAATAGAATAAAAAATAAAGTATTGTAAATCAGTTTCTAGGATAACTAATTTAAATAATATTGAATATATAAACAATCCGAAGAATGAAAAAGGAATAAAGATGGCCCCCCACACCTTCAAAATATTAGCTTTTATCATAGTGAGGGGCCACAGATATTTTTTAATATAGTTAAGAAAAACATTACACATATTATATAGATTGGTGTAGCTCAGAGTTAGTACGTTCCTGGGTTCAATCCCCAATATCAAAAACAAAAACAAAAGGACAACAACGACAACAATAAGGTGAAAAGTTTGCATGTGAGAAGAGTTTCAAAGGCTCACCAGTACCGTCAATTCCCTTTTACAGAACACCAGCAAGAAACGTTCTCTCTTTCTGATGGTAAAAGGGCTATGACGTTTTCCTTCCATTTTACAAGTGAGGTGAGGTTTCAAGAGTCTTAACTTGAAAGATTGGCTTTGTCTAGAAAAAGGGATGAATGCTGAGCTTAAGTAGACAGACATCATAATTTACTACTTGAGTAGCTGAGAGAATGTCAAGAATGGTATCTGTACCCCTGGATTTCAGAACTTGCAGGAATTTGTGTATAGAACTCTCAGTCAGGAAAGTATAAAAAATGTGATACTGGCTGGACCTGACAGGAATAACAGGTTCAAAGAGAAGTCAGAAAAGAAAATACCCTCCCTTTCAGAATTTCATCAGTTTTACAAGGGTATTGATGTGTACCAGAGAAAAAGGCAGGTGGGACCATTTTGAAGGTACCCAGAACAAAGGATGAGGCACATCCTGAAAAACGTGCTTTTGTGATTTCCAAGGAATATCTGTTTTGCATACTTCAGGCAATGGTGCATTATCCACTTACCTTATCTGGAAAGTCTCTCTAGGACCCACAAACTCACCTGTAAAAGACAGAGACCTTCTGCATGTATTCCACAAAAAACTCTGCCCCAGACTTCAGCAGCATAAGTCAAGTGAGAACTTGCTCTCTTCCTTTATCTCTGCCTCCCACCTATCTCTGGGGGAAGGAGAAGCAGCTAGGGTGGTAGAGGTTTAGGAAGGAAAGGGCAAGAACAAAAGCCAGGGTCCTTTGATATTCATTAGCACAGCAACTTAAGGCACCTGGGTCAGTCTGAAACAGGAATATGAATGTGAAGATTCAGGTAAGATACGAGATAAAAGCTTGATTTAGATTGGACTACATTTCTTTATACCTGAACAAGACCTAGAATTATTTGATGGAAAACAGCTTCCTTGTCAGCCTTAATTGGTGCTGGCAAAGAGGAAAACATACAAACAAAGGATAAGATAGAGTGTCAGCACCCATTCACATCAAGGAAGCTTTCTCAGGGATCTTTTCTCCTTTGAAGATGAAGCATCTTCTTCATTTATCGCTTTGAAAATCTGAATACTTATATTTTTAGTGTGGATTCAACTGTTTTGTTTCTTTTAAATGCTATTTGAGCTTTTTGATCTCAACAATATTATGTATTCTCTAGATGTTTTGAGCCAGGCTTTGCATTTATATTATTCATAGCATCTTAACTTGTTGTTCATACTTTATTTTTGCTATTTGTTTAGCCAATTTCCCAGCTTTATCCCTCATCAGAGTAGCAATAACAAACCTATTGCTTGGTGAATGGTGTGTGTGTGTGTGTGTGTGTGTGTGTGTGTGTGTGTGTGTGTGTACCTAACTGAAAATAATATTTTAGAAAGTGTTTAGAGGATATTAAATTCTTTCAGCAACACTGGTAGATTATTTTCACATAAATCTTTAGTTAATAGTTGTATCTCAGATTATTAAATTCCTAGAATGAATATGCTTCTGATATACCTCAATCTGTTTATGTATCCATTTAACACATACTATTATCAGAATACATGGAACACCAGGTAAACAAAGGAAACACATCTACTTGTTATTATACACAGATCCTGAGTAGATACATTAATACTTGTAATTTCAGATTTTTTAAAAAGCAACCTTGATCATTTTGGAAAGGAAAGCCAAAGAATTAATAAAACTTGCTGAAGGCAGGCACATCTACACATCCAAAACTTAGGGGTAACTGTTATCTTTGGTTCTGACAACATTGACAATGCTCATCTTCAGTAAATACACATCAATGCCTTAGAAAAACTCAAGTGCACGCGACCAAAGTATGACTGCTCTTTCTTAGCCTATGTAACCTATTTGGTTTAATTTTCTGTCAAAATAAAGATTGAAGATATACATTATTCAAAACACTGTTATAATCCTTACTTTAGGAGTGTTATTAGAGATCAGATCAAAACCAATAAATAGCAAAAACATAAAATGTATTAAAGAATTATATATAAAATATCTGAAATAAGCACAGTAAGGCGCAATTATATTTAGGAGTATTTCGAATTTCATATAAGGACACTTGAATTCACTATTATATTATTAGCAGGTAATATCAGTGATACAATTCCAATACTGGAAGCAGGCCCCACTCTTTGTTGTTGTTCATCCTAATAAAACTTAATCAAGACATTACTAGTACACGCCTCTGCCTTCCTGTTGCACTTGAAAGTTTGTTTGAACATATTTATGAAAACCTAAATTTTGTCCAGGTATGGTGGCACACGCCAGTAATCCCAGTACATGGGAGGCAGGTTCGAGTTGAGCCTCAGCAACTTATTGAGAACCTCCTCAGCAAATTAGCAAAACCCTGTTTCAAAAAAAAAATCTTGAAGGTAGAATGGCCCTGGGTTCAATCCCCAGTACCATAAAAAAAAAACAAAGCAAAAAACATCTCGACATACCTCCATTGAGTTGATACTTCTAAATCCAGATGAGGGATAAAAGAATATTCCATATTCTTGAGGAAGCCAATCTCTATTTCTGTCAATTCCTTGGAAAGCATAAAATAAAAATTAATTTGCCTGAATTTTTCAGATACTGATTTGTTCTGTTCATTTACTTTGTTTTTAAAAATAGTTCAGTGATCCCTAATGAGTACTTTTTTCCTCCTTATCTAAGTAAATTTTTAATAATTTGTCATATCTATGATAGCAATAATCCTAGAGGATATATTATTAAGTAAAAAAACAACTTAGATTTATCTCTATAAGGACTTATGCAATGAATATTTTGTATAATATTTTCTGCATCTCAGTGAAGTATACCACACTATCTTAATTAGTAAAAAAGAATAAAAACAATAAACTGCAGTCATTTCAATGACTATTTTTTAAAAATTTCACCCAAAACAGAGCTTCCAAATATCTTTTGAATTAAAGAATCATGTTCTTCTACATATGGTTCCAAAACTCTGGTTTGAATTGAATTAAAAATTTTAGTGGCAAAAAAAATTCCCTCAATAATAGACTTCATGAGAAGACATAAAAAGGAACAACAGTTTTATGAGGCCATGTCACAGTGTTTTGTTCTTTTAGTCTGCTTTTGAGCATTCTCTGCCAAATTGTATTTACAATGTTCAATGATGCTTGTATGTGCTGAAGAATGATGTCTCTGTTCTTAAACATTCCAAGCATATTAAAAGTATATTTTGGCCACCCCTTAGAAATATGAATTTGTTACACAAATTTTTGTTTTATATTGCTGTGTGTAGAAAGGGTAAAGAACAAACTTGTGTTTTGTGCTATAGCCCAGAGTTCCAGGGTACCCTGTCATAACAGAAACACACTTGCCTGCATGAACACACACACACACACACACACACACACACACACACTCACATAGTCCACATATATGTATATTAAAGGTATAGACTACATTGATATTAAAATTTAACACCAAATATCACTGGAAAGAATTGAAATTCCAGACTCTCCACATTATATTTTGTGCCTTAACATCAGTAAGAGTTCTCCTCTAAAATGGTGAAAAATTCAGATGTGATTAACCATGTAGAAGAAGGAAAAGAAGAAAGAGAAAAAGAGCAGAAGGAGGAGAAATCTCAGCGCGATAGCAATGACAGCAGTGAGGTAATATGTACTATGGCTTATTTCTATTTGAATAGAAAATAATAATGCAGAATAACAAACAAATACAATGCAATAAAAGATTTGACTACTCTCTGTCTCTTTGTTCTAGAAATTAGTACCTAGTAGCAATCAGTATGATGGAATTAATAAAAAGAAATATTCAAGTTCTGTAGTTTCATATGTGTATGTGTACTATTTTGTATATGTATTAGGTTTCACTAAGAAGTTAAAAGAAAACCCAGTGAGACACATTGTAGATAATGATATTATATTTAGTGACATCATTTTCTAATAATATATTTATCCATCTTATCAATAATGTATATACATTGATTCTGTAAATAAGTTTAAGTAACCAAAAAATCGTATCCATTTCTTATTACCAAAATATTTACTTGGCTGTGACAGATTTATTTTCATTTACTTGTTTTGTGTCACAAAGCATAAACTCTTATTTTTTTTTTGTCCTCGAGATAGTAGTCAAGGGTGCTATATTTCTAAGTTACACCTCCAGCCATATCTTTTTTTGTATTTATTTTGAAGTAAAGTTACCATGTGCTGGCTTGGAACCTGCGATCTTCCTGTCTCAGCCTCCCAAGTACCAGGATTACAGGTGTGCTCTGCCATGCCTGGCCATAAGTTCATAAATTTGATTGATGTAATCAGAGACTAACATATTTAACTAACTACAATGTGTACTTTCTTAGCTTTGCCAATGTTTAAATTATCATATATACACCTTTATCCCAATCAATTTTACATCTTCACTCATTGACTAGGCTAGATTTCATCACTTGCAAGCTCTATAGCTTGAGATAAGTCACTGAGTTTCAGGTGTCTAAATAAAGGGAAAAGAAATGATGAATTGCCTTCCTGTGATATTAAGATGATAAACAGTGCAATGAGAAAGTGCTTTGGAAAATGTAAATGATAAACAAATCATAGCAGGATATGTTTGTTCCCAATAATTTTTTAACATAATCAAAATTTTATGTACCCCAATCATAAATAATAATTTTAAAATTTATATACTAAAATTAGATTTTCCTTTTTTATTTTATACTTTTATTGGTGCATTACAGTTTCACATCATAATGTAGTTCATAGTAATAGTGACATACATGCAGACAGGCAGCAAGGTAAATTATTATGAAAACAAAGACAAACAAAAATGTTTTTAAATTTTTAGTGAGCATGGAAGAAAAGGCTAACTTGACTAGTTATCAAAGAAATACAAATTAAAATTGCACAACTGCTAAGGTCTCAAAATTTTAAAATACTAGAAGATTATTTCAGTATTTTGGTAAAAATTATACACAATACAAGATGAAGTGCTAAACCATTATAATAATTTTTAAAAGCAATTTCAAAAGTTCATATATATGGTTTTTAATTTTTTTGAAATAATTGTAAACTCATAATTTTTTGTGTGGCAGCATAATTTAAGAGCTATCAAGTGCCTGGATTCAGTTATTGCACTATATCAAAATTTACTATCAGGAAATATAATAAGGAGAGAAGGTAAATATGTGAACATATTTACAACAATACAATTTTAATAGCTAAAATTTGGTATACAAAGATATATGCTAAAATATATTTTTGTGTGGAATCAATAAGTATGTAATTTAAACAATCTGAAGGCTGCTGAATCAGGGAAGTTTGTGTGTGTATATATATATATATGTATATATATATACACATATATATTATACATGATATATATATATATATCATGTATAATATTTAACTGAAAATGACACTATTATTAACATAACAGCTATGGAAATATGCATAAACACATATAAGATTTGGACAGGAAGGTGAAAATATTGATTCATTAGATTCTTGCTGTCACTTTTTTATCTGTAATATTATAATGAAAATATCACCAGAAATAAGATATATAGAGTATTTTATTTAATCAAGAACTGTACTTATATCATTCAGTTTTATTGATGCTCTACTTGGGATGAATACTAAAATTATAATTGACTACACCTTTTTTTCTCTTTGTTAATAGTATGTACAATGCTGGTGCCTTTTCAATTAATGAGGATTTAGATTTGATGAAATACTGAGTTTGGCTATTATTTTCGGGTTAGAAAACAGCTTCAGAGAAATTTTCTATTTCTCTTATGATCACATAGCCAGTTACATGACTGAAATGATATGAAAACCCAGTCACATCTAATCTTAAAGTCTACTTTTCATTCACCAAGAGGAAATGAGAAATAAATAAATCTGTGTATTATAAACCATAGAATCTTCTATAGAGAAGTAATATAGAGTCTGCTAATACATGTCTGTATCTAGAAACTTTTATCTACATATCAAAGGAGTTTTCCCTCAAAATGGACCCCTCTACACACATGTACCCCCATATACTATTTTATATATATATTTATATTTTGAAGGCAAATCAAGAGTATACCAGAGGCTGTTAGCCACACACATTTTTAAAATTGTGTGATCCTTATTTATTTTATTGATATCAAATCATACGTTACATACTTCCATATATCTATTTATAAATATTTTAATATTTGAGTAATGATTTTTTTAGGTAATGAACACTTGTTCATTTTAATTTGCTTCTCTTCTTATACATTTCCTTCTCTTTCTTTTTATCTCTCATTTTCTTTCACTTCTTTTTCTTATTTCCTTTATTGGTGCATTGTAGTAATACATTTTGATAAGAGTCAGGGTATCAGAAGCATGCATGCACACATTGCTCATTTAGCCCTCCCTCAAATCTCACCCTATTCCCTCCCCCTTCCCTCCTTTCCGTGTTCTGCATAGTGATCAACTCTGATAAGTTTGTATATATACATTGTGTGCATTAGTGTATTTCCCTCTTCCCCCATCCCATCTCCCTCAGTTA
>PVJS01027379.1:14998-26382 GCA_004027185.1 Glis glis | reverse complement strand
GAAAAATGAAAAAAAAAAAAAAAACATGATACACGTAGCAAACAAAGTAGAAAAACAGCAGATGTAATCTACCTTTCTATTCATGATTCTATTAAAATATCAATGAATGAAACGATCCAATCAGAGGTTGTCAGACTCCATTTTAAAAAGGCCGAGTACAGTGTCTGCTTTCTGTAATGGAGACTCTTTAGATTCAAAAGAGTCTGAATCAAAAATTAGCAGTAAACGATCTGCAATAGTTACAGTAATAGGCGACAAAATAGATTTGAACATTACAAATACGGCAGGAGATGACATGGCTATAGGGATAACAGGATCGATTCATCACAAAGAAGTGGCTCTCCTGAGCACATTCACATGCAAAACAGAGCCCCAAAATACATTCAGCAAAAAAGGACAGAGCTAAAAGGAGCAATAGACAATTCGATGGTAATGGACTTTGCAATTCCACCCCCAATAGTCAATAAAACAGGCAGACACCAAATCCACAACGATATAGACGCTTGAGCAGCACTGTCAGCGACTTTGACCCAACAGACACCTATAGAACATTCTGCCCAATGACGGCACATTGCAAATTCTTTTCAAGTGCAAATGGAACATTCTCTAAGATCCTACACAAGGCCGTAAATCATAAATTTAAAAGGATTCTGATAATAAAATGCATGGTCTCTGATTACAATGGAAGTAAACAGCAAAGGAAAACAACTATGGAAGGAAAACTGGGAAATCCCTAAAGATTTCTAAATAACCCATCAGTAAAGAAGAAATCATGACAGAAATTGGAAAAAAATATTTTGAACTGAATAAAAATGAAAGCATAATGTATAAAAATGTACGGGGTTCAGTTAATCTTAGAGGAAGTTTTAGAACTTTAGATACCTAGATTAGGAAAGAAGGAAGGTCTCACTCAAGTCAGTAACTTGAACTTCTTTAAGAGACTAAAATAGGCGGGGCGTGGTGGTGCACGCTTGTAATCCCAGTACTTTGGGAGGCGGAGACCGGATTATCCGGGTTCACGGCCAGCCTCAGCTCTCTCTCTCTCTCTCTCTCTCTCTCTCTCTCTCTACCTAGTGAGGCCCTCCGCAACTTCGTGAGACCCGGTTTCAAAATAAAGTATAAAAAATAGGGCCAGGGGTGTAGCGCAGAGGTAGAATGCCCCTGGGTTCAATCCCCGGTACCGGAAAAAAAAAGAGAGACTAAAATAAGAAAAAAAATCAAATTAAATTAAAAACACATGGAAAGGAAATATTAAAGTTTAGAGCTGTTATTAATAAAATTACTGACAACCTAATAGAAATTAATGGGATTATGAAGGAATACTGCAACTGAGTTGATGCCAACAAAGAAGATAATTTAGATGCGATAGCAACATTCTTAGAAAGATTCACATTATCAAAATAGATGCCTGAAGAAATAAGAACTTTGAATGGACCTATAATGATAAACTGTGTCAGGAATTGAAACCTCACAAAATAAGTTAGGCCCAGCTGGCTTTGCTGATAAATTCTATTATAGTACTTAAAAAAGAAATAATGCCAATTTTTCACAAACTCTTTCATGAATTATAAGGGACAATTCTCAATTATTCTGAAGCTAGTATTAACTTCATATGAAAATCAAAAAAGATATCATTGGGAAAGAAAACTACATGTTAATATCCCCCATGAATATAGACACAAAAATCCTCAGGAAAATATTAGCAAATTAAATCTAGCAATGTAGAGAAAGGATTATACATCATAACCAAAAGGGTTTATCCTCAAAATGTAAGATTGCTTTAACATTTGAATATCAATTAATGTAGTATAATGATTATTAATAGAATAAAGAGAAAACAACATAATTATTCAAATAGAGCCAGTAAAGGTACACAACAGAACCTAAAACCTCCTTATGAAAAAAGCTCTCAACAAACTAGAAGAAAGAAGGGGAAAAAGCCAATAAAAAAACCTATGGGTCTTGGTGTATTTCTTTCCACATCCCACCCCAAGAGCTATGTGCATGTATGCTTTTAATCACATGGAACCTCACTATGATGTATACTTCAATGCATTTATAAAATAATAATAATAATAATAATAATAAACCTCAAGCTGACATTATACTTAAAAATTAAGGACTGAACACTTTCCCTCTAAGATTGGCAACAAAGTAATGATGTCTCTTTCACCATTTCTCTTCAAACACTGTATTGTGGTTGTATCCGGTGCACTAAGATAGGAAGAAGAAATTGAAGGCATCTGGGTTAGAAAGGAAGAAACAAAATCATCTTATCCACAGATCATTTGACTTCAATGTAGAAAATTCAAGACCTTCCTGAAAGGGAATAACAAATGAGATTAGCAAAGCTAAAGGATTACCACGAACAAAACATAGATATCAATTGTGTTTCTGTGAGAGAGTGGTGACTTTAAACATGAAGCTAAGAAGACACCTCGTAAGAGTGTAAGGAAACTTTGAGGAGTAAATTTAACAAAAGAAGTACAAGACTTTCATATTAAAAAGTATAAATCCTTCTAAGACAAATTAAAGGATATATAAATAAGGGGAAACACACTGTGGGCATGGATTAGAAGACTAAAAATTGTACAGATGGTGATTTGCTGAAATAGACCTACAGATTCAGTCCAGTCCTCATGAAAATCTCATGAGAAACAAAATCCGTATGAGTACAATCCCTTGTCAGAATCCCAACAGCCTATATGTAGATCTTGACAAGGAGATCCTGAAATACATAGAGAAATACAAAGGATCCAAGATAGCTCAAATAACTTTGTAAAAGAACAGAATTAGAGAACTTACCCTATTCTATTTAATACTTACTATAAACCATACAATTCTGCAAGATCATTACTTAAGAAATGAAAGTATGTGTTGCCAAGAAAGACTTTTGTATAAATATTCATAATATCATGACGCATAATGGTATGTATGTATGACCCAAACTGGAAAATACCATACATCTGTCAATCTGTGAATGGATAAAAATGTGGTATATCCATACGATGGTGCACTACTAACAACAAAAAATTTTTAGAGACTATTGATACATGCTACAACATGGATAAAACTCTAAATCAAGTGAAATAAACTCAAGTAAACTCTATGTCAAGTAAAAGAAATATATGATTCTACTTATATGAAATGTCCAGAAAAGGCAAAACCTATAGAGACAGACTACAAATCAGTTGTCACCTGGGCTTAGGGGTTGGAATTGCCTACCGATGGCTAAGAGGGAAGTTAGTGGGAAATATCGAAAATGGAGGGAATCAAGGGTTGGAGGCTTTGTCTCATATGTGGAAGCTATAGAGAAAATAGGAAACAAAAAGGACTTCACATAATTGAGGAGAGTGGCCAGTTGAATATCGGAAAGAGATAGGGGGAGAGATGTAGGAGGGGGAAGGGAAGAACTGATGAACACGAGAGTTCAAATTATGCTATGTCTATATTTGAAGGTATCACTACCAGTCTCACTAATATGTTTGGGGAGGGAGGGGGAGAAGGGTGGGACCTGGAGGGAAACACACCAAGACCTGTGTGCATGTTTGTTTGTATGACTTTGAACTTCACTAAGATGTATAATTACAATGCACCAATAAAAGTACTTAAAAAACTGAGGGAAATAAAAAAAAAAACCCTGGACTGTGGTGATGCCCGTACAGTTCTACAAATTTATTTAAAATTACTGGAGAAATTGAAATGGACAAAAAGTTGATTGAAAAAATGCTCAACATCTTTAGTTGTCAGGCAAATTAGAAGTCAAAACTATAATGACCTATCATCTTATCCCAGTTAGTATGGCTATTATCAAAAAGGCAAAAAAAAAAAATAGCAAATGCTAGTGAGGATGTAGGGGAAAAAAGAACTCTCATGCACTCTTGGTGGGAATGTAAATTAGTACACCCACTGCGGAAAACCCATGAAGTTTCCTCAAGAAACTAAAAATAGTCGTACCATAGGGATACAACTATCTCACTTCTGGGTGCATATCTAAAGGAAATGATGTTGGCATATCAAAGAGACACCTACACTCCCACGATTATTGCTGTACTGTTCACCATAGATAAGATATGGAATCAGCCTAGGTGCTCATCAGAGGATGAATGGATCATGAAGATGTGGTGTATGCATGTGACAGTATATTATGCAACCATATAAAAGAATGATACCTATCATTTGCTCCAAAATGGATGGAACCCAAGGATATTATGAGAAGTGAAAGGAGTTAGGTGCAGAAAGACAAATTCTTAATGTCCTCTCTCATATGTGGATCTATGGAAAAGCATGAAGACTATATAGAGTTCATAATAATCTACTCCATATTTTATGACTATCTGGAAGAGACAAGCTCCATGGCTTCAAACAAACAGCGATAGGGAGATGGGAAATAAGTGATAAGGAAATGTAAATTATCTCGATTTGATCAGTACACATTGTATACATGTGTTGAACTATCACACCATGCCCCATTACTTGTGTACAATTATTTCATGTTAATCAAAAAAATTTCTTAAGATGTTTAAGGAGATGGAAGTGGTAACTACGCTGATTCATTATGCACTATATACACATGTTGAATAATCACATTATACCCCATACCTTTGTAAAATTAAAATAACTAAAAACAAATAATAAACTAAAAGTATAAAATAAAATCATTGGTTTATACACTTATAATGGGTCCACAATATAGTATGTAATTTTTTTTCTTGGTACTGGAGATTTATAATTTCGGGGGGTGTAGCAGCATATGATCCACATTAAAATTTGCATATTACAGAAAGGTGTAGATGTGAAATCTTTGCAGGTGCTCTGCTTTATAATAGGCAGGGATTCCTGGATGAACACAGCTCCTACATATGAAAATGGATTGAGAACTCCTCCTCACCCAATATACAACATTTTTGAATAGGTTTGAAGATGTCCAATATAGAGAAAATTAAATAAAACTTAATTGATGGTTTATGTATCAAACATGTTGATAACACGTGGGAACCTTTGTGAAGGTGAATATTCTCCAGTTCTACCCTCAGATATTCTGATTCACCAGGCCTAGGGCTTTGGTCCAGGATTTTGTGCTTTTAAAATGACTCTGGTTGGCTCTGATGGAAACCACTTTTCTGGATGAGCACCTCATTTGACAGAATGCTTTAACTCAGCAGAACCTCCCTTTGGTAGTCCCCACTCATTGGGATCTAAGGGAACCATAGAACGCTTTGAACTCCGTTGTAAATCTACGGACTCAAAGGCGTCCTTAGCTCCTGGCCCATCCAGCCTACCTCTCATCTCATGCACTTTATGATCCGATTCAGGTCGCCACCCTAGGGTTTCTGCCACAAATCTGCCTCGGTCTGCTTCTCAGCTCCATATGAATGACATTAGCCTGGGAAAAAAACAGAAGAAAGGGCGGAGCCAGAGGGAAGATTCACGTAAAATCAAGCAGAGTACTGACTAGCCAGTTGGCAAAGTTTAACCTCCATTCTTGGCTTAAAAATTAAAAAAGGAACTCAGCAAAGCAGAGATGTATAAAGTGATGTATAGCATGATAAGCCATGTGTATTTATTTTTATATACAGTAGCCTTTTTATCTTTTATTTTTATACTTTTATTGGTATATTGTAGTTATACATCATGGTGATATTCAAAGTGATCTATTCATATATGCACACAGCACTCAGAACAATGTGTATTTTATACTAATTGAAACACTCCTTAATTAGGTTAGGGGCTGCTGTTTGCTTTACAATAGTTATTATTGTTAGGAAACAATTATTTCTTTATTTCTCAATAGAACCTCAATTTTTAATATTTATTTATTTATTTGAGATTGAACCCAGGGGCATTTTACCTCTGAGCTACACTTCCAGACCTTTTTAATTTTTTGTTTGGAAACAGGGTGTCATTAAGTTGCTGATAGTCTTGCTACGTTGATGAGGCTGTCCTTGAACCTGCAATCCTCCTGTCTCATCTTTCCGAGTCCTGGGATTGCAAGCATGAACCACCGTGCCTAGCTAAGAACCTCAGTTTTTACAGGGTAGCATGGTGCCTGGGTGAAGTACCCATTTCACAGCTCTAAAAGGGAATACACAGGGGACAGCAAAGCCAGGTTGAACCAAAGCCCCCTTTGATGACAGGAGCCTAGAACAAGGGTGGAAGCCAGTGTTTGAGCTGTGGCTCCATCACCTCCTGTCTGGGGAGCCTCAATGACTCAGGCAACCTCTCTGACCTTCAGTTTCTTCACTTCCAGCATGAAAGGTTTGAGATAAATTTTATCTAACCTTCCAACTATGAGAATTATATATATATATATATATATATATATATATATATATATATATATATTTGTGTGGTACTAGGGATTAAACCCAGGGTATTCTACCTCTGAGCTACATTCCTCAGCCCTATTTTATTGTTTTTTATTTTGAAACAGGGTCTTCCTAAGTTACTGTATGATGCTGGCCTTGAACCTGTGATCCTCCTGTCTCAGCCTCCCAAATGGTGGGGTTACAGGTGTACACTACCGCACCTAGCTGCTAATACAATGTTTTTAAAAATTATTTACCTGAACAACATATCTGTAGAAAACGCCATTTCACCTCCTCTCCCCTCCAACACATTGACTCTTCTTCCATCCCACTCTGCAGCAGCCGCGCTTTCTTAATATACTGAGCCCACTTTCTGGCCACCATGATGGGTTCCGTGATGTGCACATGATTCGTGTCTAAGTCAGCTGCTTACTTGTCATTCCGCTGGCAGGAGAGCTGGTTAAAAGGCTCAGGATGCTCCTTGCTCACCCATCCTGAGTCTCACCTAGACAGCTCATGATGAGGTGCTGCTGGCTGCCATCTTTCTCCACAACTGGAATCCCCCTGAGGGTAAAGCTACAGGATGACACAAAGTAGAGCAGAGACTTCTGCACAGAAATAACCACTAGGGCCCTCAGTCCACCCACATCATTAGCCAAATCCATCTCTGCACATCTCATTCCCCTAAGTAAATATATACCCTTTGTTGTTGAAGACCATTTTCCTTTTTTTGTTGTTGTTGTTTTATTATGTGCGATTTATTCAATCTACTCCATACATATCCTTTTTTATAATGGTGCATATTAATGATACAGAATGGTGGGTTTCATTTTGCCATATTTATGCATATATAAAAAGATAGTTTGATCACTTTCAGAATAAAAGATGCTTTTGTCTTTTGAGAAGTTTTGTCTTTTGAGAACATAGATGTTGGAGCATCAGCATCTTTTTTTACACTTTTATTGATGCATTTTTATTATACATCACACTGAGGTATAGAGTGAGAGGAACATACATGAACACAACTCTTGGAACATTTCCCTCTGCATCTCACCTCCCTCCCTCCCCTTCATTGGTGATTTAGTATATAAACATAGCACTGTTTCAACTGTTACCTTCTTTAAGTCTTTATCCCCCTCTTCCCTCCTCTAAACCCCCTCCATCGCTCCATTGTAGTCTTTTGCCTCTATCTGAGGTTACCCTTGCTTTCCAGTTTCTATCTAGCTTCCTCCCACATATGAGAGAAAAGATACAACTATTTGCTTTTTGAGACTGGCTAATGTCGCTTAGCATAATATTCTCAAGTTCCACCCATTTTCCTGCAAATAGCATCATTTTGTTCTTCTTTATGGCTGAGTAAAGATTATTTCCTATTACATGTAGTTATAAGTATTGGATTTGATGAAATGGTCTTGCCTTAAAATCTGACCTCTGGGTCATTAAAATCTTAGTCCAGAAAGACTGGGTAGGAGAACTTGTTCTTTCAAATCGTGTGTTGGGGTTGGGTTGTCTCTCTGAAGTGTGCCTGAAAAGTGATGGTGTTACAAGTAAGACCACCAGAGAAGACCAGTCAGACCCAAGAGAAGATGAGAAGTCCAGGTTCTCATAGCAGGTTTCCGTAGCAGGAGTGGGAAGCCCCCCCCTCCCCCAGCAGTTTTCCCAGCAGTAAAGCAAGCAAGTGTAACAAACATACAGAAGAAAAAACAAAGCCGTTAGCACAATAACCATGCCACAGTAACAGTAATACAATGTTGCTACCTTCTCTAAGGTAACACAATGTTGCTACCTTCTTCCCCTGCCAACATCCTGGTCTGATTTTTCTAAGGCGAATTTCCCTGTTCTAGAGCCAGGTTTGGGGTCATACTGGGTAACAATATGGAGTCACTCTAGCTAGCAAGTTACTCTGGCTAACAAGTTCTAAGACCGCATCATTACAACAGGATGAGTGAATTATTTCAAAGCTGCAACCAAATATGTTGGATATCTTTTTGGATGTCTGCCTCCAGGAGGAGGTAGAGATTTTACATGTCTTACCTTAGAGATGATGAATAATTTTTAGGTACCTGCCTGGCTATAGATACTATCATAGGCATTTATGTATGTATGTATGTATTTACCTATCTATTTATTTATCTATTTATTTATTTATTTATTTATTTTGTGGTACTAGGGATTGAATCTAGGGGCATTCTACCTCTGGGCTACACCCCCCAGCCTATTTTATTTTATTTTATTTTATTTTATTTTATTTTTATTTTGTTTTTGAAACAGGGTCTCACTAGGTTGTGCTGAGAGTCTTGCTACTTGCTGAGGCTGTCTTTGAACCTGCGATCCTCCCAGCTCAGCCTCCCAAGTACTGTGATTACAGGCATGCACCACCACGCCCGGCTTCCAAATATTTATTTATTCATTTATTTATTTTTGAGGTACTAGGGATTAAAGCCAGGGGCATTCTGCCTCTGTGCTATACCCCCAGCCCTATTTTTTAATTCTTTATTTTGAAACAAGGTCTCACTAAGTTGCGGAGGGCCTCGCTAAGTAGCTGAGGGCTGGCGGTGAACCTGGATCCTCCAGTCTAAGCCTCCCAAGTAATGGGATTACAAGCATGTACCACCACACCGGGCTCCCAAATATTTATTGAATAAGAAAAAATAAATCCATGAAAGAAGATGTTAAGAAGGGAGTAGGGGGGAAAGAGAAGCATGTACATGAATATCGTGGTTGTATTAATGTGGCAATTTGGTAATGCAAAAGTGGGCCACACCACCCTGGGTGTTCTCTGGAAATCCATTGCCACAGCGGGGATTTGTAAATCTGAGATGTGCATCTCCAAAACCAAGTTATAAACACTAGAAATGAGAAGTTCCAGCCAATACAACAATCTGATGACAAAAACCAGGAGAGGAAAAATCTGGCGAGTCCTTGATGATGGGTATAATACAGGCCATTCTTCTGTGAGCCCTACCCCTGCCTTACAGTTCCTTGCCATAAATTATATTATGTGACCGAGGTTCTTAATTCAATCTCCCACTTTGGTCCCCATTGCCACCCTTCCCATGATTCATCCAACAGCAGAATTGTTTATTGACTCTGATCTCCTCTTATAAACAAAAAGCCCATTTGCTTCAGAAATGTCCCATTTGGTTCCCTGCCTCTAGGTACAATGTAAGCTCACAAACTCTTGTAACCCAAGAACTTTTAAAACATATATTTGAAAGAAGACCACACAGGTGCCTTAGGACATGATGGCGATGTTGCATTTCTAAAGGACTTGATGACGGTCTCCCAACAAAGGAGGCCCTAAAGTAAAATCTCAGGAGAAAGGGGACTTTAATTGAATTAAGCATGTTAACGGAAACTTTGGTATTCATGGCATAAAGCTGAACAAAATTTTATAGCATTCGATTCCACTTTTTTCTTCACAAAAGCATGTCCTGAGATGTCTCGGACTCTGGATTTTTTTTTCTTTTTTGGATTCAGTTTTCTTTTTGTCATGCAGAAAA
This sequence comes from Glis glis, assembly GCA_004027185.1. Taxonomy (NCBI): domain Eukaryota; kingdom Metazoa; phylum Chordata; class Mammalia; order Rodentia; family Gliridae; genus Glis; species Glis glis. The sequence goes on along the minus strand of PVJS01027379.1, from coordinate 16,571 downwards.
AGAAACACAATGCCCATGTATCCATTTCTGCCAAGCATTCAAAATGGAGTGTTTTCCGAAATGTTAAAAAAAATTGGGTCCAATATAAACATTGAATTAAAATAAATGATTTCTTTCCTTAAAATCACCCTTTCACCTACATGATCTCATCCTCCTTTATAGCGCTGTCTGTGATAGGGTATCATGTAATGAGGCCACAAAGCTCAGAAGAACCACGTTTCTGCTAAAAGTCGAAGTGGGTAGTAAAGCTGGCTGGTTTCACCTGGATGGAGCAGTACAGTAAAATGTAAACACCCTGTGAACCGGGCCTGGGTAGAAGGGTTGGGAATTCTCTCTGACACAGAGACAGTGACGCTTCTGTCTGCCCTGAAGAGAAAGTGAAGCCCCCAAGTTGCTGATGAGACTTAATACATCCAGCATTACCATCACTACCTTTGACTCGGCCAACTGGTTTCTGTACAGGGGACTAAACATCAGGTGGGGGTTTTATTCTGCTGCTGCTCTAAACCCAGGGGGAAGACGCCAATCCCATCTGAAATCTAAGAAGAAGGAAGAGAAGAAATGAGATCTCGGCTAGGCGTGATTCATCAACCTTCCTAGCAGAGAGATGTTGGCAGAGGTCACTCGGGTCAGGGCCTGGAGTGCATCCCTCCGCACTTGGAAGACATCCGTGGGCTGGGCTGGCATCACCACGTTTGCTGCTGCAAATGCGAAGGCCTAAGTCTTCCATCAGTGGCACCTGGCCTGCTCCTGACGGATGGGCAGAAATAATGAGAGCTGTTAGAATTTTCTGGAAGAAATCCAGGCGACAAAGCTTTCTGGGGTGAGTACAAAGTGAATGGAGCTTAGGAATACATTTCCTTGCTTTTGCTTTATGTCTCTCCACTCCCCACCCCATGCCTCCCCAGGAATATGCAATCGTTCACAAATCACTCATCATGGTAGGAAGTAGGTCTGAGCTGGAAGCCCAGGGAACAGCACAGCATGGACACGGCCTCCTACCTTCACCTTAGGCTCTGTCTACACCTAGGTAGCGTATTTCCTCTTTAATAACACACACTGTATGCAAGCTATGAGGGGGAATGGGTGCAGGTAGGTAGGGTTAGGTGCTTAAACCAAACCTAGCTGATATCTGAAATAGAAGGTAGAAGCATTACTAGGCACAGAGAGGTGTAGGCTGCTAATTTCTGAACCCTACAGATACAAGGAGATGAGCAAGCTCCAGTAACTGCAGGACTTTTGTCCTCCTATGGAGAGTCTGCAAGGCTGTGGTCAGGACTAAATCTAATGAGCAACAACAGAAGAGATGGGGTGATCAGAAAATAGGTGCTTCCAGATCTTCTCCTATGGAGGGCTCAGACTCTTATCTGAGTAAGTGTTGAACAGCTGGGAGCAGTGGTGCATGCTTGTAATCCCAGGACTTGGGAAGCTGAGACAGGAGGATCACAAGTTTGAGGCCAGCCTCAGGAACTTAATAGATCTGTTTAAAAAAAAATTAAAAAGGGCTGGGGGGGGTAGAGCTTACAGGTAGAATGCTTCTTCTTCTTTTTTTTTTTTTTTTTGCTTTGCGGAA
>PVJS01027379.1:0-14898 GCA_004027185.1 Glis glis | reverse complement strand
CAGTAGAATGCTTCTGATTCAATCCCCAGTACAAAAAAAGAAGCATGTGAATGAGAGGGACAGAGGAAGGCTGACCTGCTTTGTAATAATTCACTCTAGCAATAACTCACTCTCTGGAGACCTAACCCCATGATGATCTTTGGAGAAAAATCTTAATCCACTCATGAGGGTGGAGCCCTCAGGATCTAATTAACCCCCCATCAGGCCCCACTTTAAGTTCTGGCCACTTCTCAATGTTGTTACAAGCCTCCAATGCCTAAAACTTTGGAGGTGGGGGCAATCATATCCAAGCAATAACACCCTTAAACAAAGTCTGATATCACGGTCCATGTTGGGGTACATGGGAACGCCAAAGACAGACAGGGAAGAATCTAGCAGAAAAGTCAAGAAACAAAAACTCAAACTGTGTACAGATGACAGTAGGCCATAGGAACAAAGAGTCTTTAAAGGAAAGGGATTTCTTGGGTCAAAAATTAGAGTTCTGTCAACTCTGAGGCCCCGATTAACTGATGGTGAGCACCTGTGATAGTTAATCTAATTTGTCAACTTGACCGGATCATGACACACCCAAGATCATGTGACTTTGGGTGTGTAACATCAGATTAAACAGAAAGTCCTGCCCTAAATGTAGGCAGCAGGGTTCTGATAGGTACAGGACTTAGATAAAAGGAAAAAGCCACGTAGAGGGAGGCGCGACTCTTTCCGAAGAAAATGCGTCTGCTCTCGTCTGAGATTGTCGGCCTCCAGCTAAGCTGTTTCTCTGAAGAGCTTCTTGATCTTCTGCTCTCGTCTGAGATCGTTGGCCTCCAGCCCTTCGAACTGAAACTTCACCATCGTTTCTCCGAAGAGCTCTTAGACCCCTCGACCAGCTACTGGTTCCTCTGACTCTCCACGTGCAGTCGGAACTCGGGACTACATTGTAAGCTGATCTGATAAATCCCTTTTTCCATATACTCATTCTGTGAATTCGGTTAGTCTAGTGAACCCTGACCAAAACAGCACCAGTCTCCTCGTATGATTAAGAAGTGAGACAGTAGCCGGGCATGGTGGCGCATGCTTGTAATCCCAGTACTTGGGAGGCTGAGACCGGAGGATCTGGGTTCGCGGCCAGCCTCAGCTACTTAGTGAGGCCCACCGCAACTTCGTGAGACTCGGTTTCAAAATAAAGGATAAAAAATAGGGCCGGGGGTGTAGCTTGGAGGTAAAACGCCCCTGGGTTCAATCCCCGGTACCGCAAAAAAAAAAAAAAAAAAAAAAAGAAGTGAGACAGTGCCTCCTTCTCCAGGTGCTTGAGAGGAATCATGATAACAACACACATTTTATCTGGGTCTCCAGGAGGTCACGAGGCTGGGTGTCCATGAGGTCCAAGTAGAATTAATAGCTCCTCTTCAAGAAGCCCAAACAAACCCTCAGGGTTTCAAGGTTCCATTCCCATTTGCTAGGCTGTATGGCTCATAGGTAGAGAGAAACTGTGGCTGGTGGTGGGAGGGAGTGGGGCCACAGAAGAGTCTTATGGAAGGCCCTAGTATGAGAGCCTTTCAGATGGCCAGCTTTCCCCAAGGAAAACTGAAGCTGAGGAACATTTGTGGAAATACAATTGCCAAATAGAAGACAGAGCACCTAGTTAAATTTCAATTTCAGATAAAGAACGAATGATATTATGGTATAAGGCCTAAAATCAACATAGGCTACCTTGACATCGAAAACTGGGAGGAATGAATGGTTCAACTACAAGCCCTTGACTCTCAGGGGCAGGATGCTCTGAGGTCGGGCAGGAGGCATTAGGGCCCTTCTTCATAGCGATATCTCATTCTTTGCATAGGTTTACAGAATTGAGAAAGCTATGATGAAGTCCCAAATGCCATCTAAGAACTCAGCTGCTCCAGTTCTGTCCGTTACCTCTCTGTCCCCAGAGCTTGAAACTAGTCCTAAGACATGGATGCCCCTTCCATACCTTTGATATCCCTTCAATCTTTCTTTCACAAAAATATAAACATGCCAGTCACCAAACATGAAAATGCTTACAAAATATATCCTTGATGAACATCTCCACATCTCCTCTGCAGAGCCCAAGAGTCCCTTACCAGGGTTAAGGATTCCTCGTGTGATATAAAGAGCTACTCCCAGGCAGCCAGAGCACCCGTAAGATATTAATTTGTGTTCTCTTGGTGCTGTGGGAAGCTATTGAGAATCAAGTCTTGTGTTCTGTGTTCTCAGCTCCTTATCTGAGTGGGCTGTGAAATGTTTGGGGTGTATAGGAAAACATGTGCTAAATCTCCAAAGGAGAGATACTTTGTGGGGAGTGTACCTGATAACACAGAAGGGGTTGAAGGCTTTAGATTTTTTTTTATTTGCTTGTTTGCTTCTGTTGTAACTAGCAAAAGCTTCTACACATGAGAGGAAATGGGGCTTTGTTGAGATGATTCAGGGATGCAGGACTCTGAAAGCTGCGACTTTGGGAGCCCCCAGAAAGGACACAGTCACTGTGCAGCAGCAGCCAAGCCACCTACCTTCAAGAGACAGTGTGTAGGCAGAGACCGGAGGATCCAGGTTCACTGCCAGCCTCAGCTACTTAGTGAGACCCTCCGCAACTTAATGAGACCTGGTTTCAAAATAAAGTATAAAAAATAGTGCCGGGGGTGTAGCTCAGAGGTAGAATGCCCCTGGGTTCAATCCCCAGTACCGCAAAAAAAAAAAAAAAAAAAAAAGAGAAACAGTGTGTGCTTGAAAAGCAGCCCATTGAGAATGACCCTGTTTGCTATTTTTTTTTCATCCAACAGATACCTATAGAGGACCAGAGGACCTACTATGTGCCAGCACTCTAGTGAGTGCAATAGACATGATATGATTTTTGGAGCTTGCAAGTCAGTGGATCATAATTGGTCTAAACAATGAATAGAGTCAGACTCCTATAGATGGCCATGGGATACGGTACTTCTACCAATAACTTATATGGGAACATGGAAGACAGAATGAGAGTTTTAAATATGATCATTTCAGTTAAAGATGGCGGAATAGAGGGAGACAGCATGTTTCAGGCATTCCCAGATTTGGATCTCACCCAGCGGGAAGACTGATTCTTGGCAAGGGGAGAAAAGCGGTAGAGCTCAACAGAAGAACAACAGTCAAAATGCAGTGGAATTGGACGCAGCATGGAGAGCAGAGGACTGAAAAGAGCTCTATGCGTCTCACCTGGTGAGTGGAGGTGGCGCCATTGCGGTGAGCCCGCATGGGGCTGGCAGCTGCCAGGACTGGAGGTTCTCAGAGACCAACTCTAGCAAAGAAGCAGTGGAATCTTGTTGAGCCAGTGACTGCAGAAAACTGTCAACAAAAGCAACCACACTCTTCTCTCCATGCTCAAATACCTTAAGATTCAACTTCCCAGACAACCCAGCCAGACCGCACAGTGAAATCCTGTGGCTACAGCTGCACTCATCTCTGCCTGCGGAGTCTCGAGTGGCACTTGTCAAGACCATGAGTTAACAAACTGTCCCAGCAGGAGCCTGTCCTGCATGGCCACAGGGTCTTGGGTGGCAGCAAACAGAACCATGGGTCTGTGAGTTTGCAAGTCATCCTTGTGGAGGTGGGGGTGGGGGATACAGTTGGACACAGCAGAAACGTGATTTACCAGACAGTCCTTAGGGACATTCCGGTGGGAGGGACCTAGGGTCAGCAGTTTGCTGGGCCCCTGTAAGGCCTCCAGCAATCATCACAGGACCACCAGATGTGGTGTCTGTCGGGTGAAAAAACTTAGCCAACTGTGCTGCAGGCTCAGAAAGCTATAAACTCATGCCTGGTAGTGTTTGCGTGCTACAAGCACCAACACCAGAGGCCAACAAGGGCTCATGTGATCATAGCTGCTCAGAGCAGCAGCAGTGTTCCTGGGGATAAATAACTAGCCATCCAAGCCGCAGGCTCAGAATGGTTCAATCTCTCCCTGTTAGCACTTGAGCCCTGAAAGCAGGGAGTCCAGAGGCCAGCAGGAGCTCATTTGATCACAACTACAGGCTGGGAACTCAACACTCTCTGCCAGCAGAGTTTGGGCCTGGCATACATGCGTGCCAGTGACTCACAGCTCCATGTGATCACCAGTGGTGTCCCTGGGCCATCAAAGCTCAACCTGCTGGACCACAAGCTTGGAACATAGTAATCTCTGGCCCTGCTGAGCTTAGGTCCAGTGTCCACAGAAGGCAGAGATCAGCACTCTGCAGAGTTTCATGGGTTCACAATCAGCAGAGCAGTGGTGGTATCTGTGGGGCATTAAATCCCAACCAGCACACTGCAGGCTCTGAACAGAACATCATAGTTTCTGGCCCTACAGAGTTTGTACCTAGCGAGTATGGTGAACTGCAGCCAATCAGAGACCCCTGTTCTCCTGCACTAAGATATATATCTTGTTAAAGAGGATCTGAGGGAAAACTCAAAAGTTTGATTATATGAGACAGATCCGTAGAGGAAAATACATACCCCCAGCATAGGCCTTATTATAGGGGGATAACAAATAAGACAAAGGATGCTCACACAAAGAGGAGAAGGATGCCAAGACAACAGAAAAACAAACCTGAAAGCATGAGAATGAAGACCAGTGAGGAAACAGTAAACTCCCACAACTCAACAACAAGGGAGGCCATGAATACTGAGTTGCAGGAAGTGCCAGGAGAATTCAGAATTTTGACTTTTCAATATGATCAAAAGCCTCAGAGATTAAATCAGAGAAAGTGTATAGAAATGAAAGAACATATGAATAGAGAAATTGAGGCCCTAAATAAGAACCAAAGAGGCTTTGAGCAAAATGAAGGAATCAATAAATGAATTAAAGACCTCAGTAGAAACCACCCATGGCAGGCTAGACCACATGGAAAATAGTGTCTCACTCTTGGAAGACAGCTCATTCATAACTAACCACACTTTCTTTCTTTTTTTTAATTAGTGCATGGCAAACATACATCTTGAAGGATTTCAGAGTGGTTGATGTATACATAGTTGACTTTGATATCTTTGTGTAAGTCCATCCTGTGCTCCAGTTTGTTTCCCTCTCCTTCCCTCCCGTCTCCCCCAGTTAGTTTGCCTTCTTCACTCATCTGAGGTTTTCTCTCTTTATCTGTGGTCCCTCCTGTGCAGGGTGGTGGCTCATCCTCCCCTGACCTCAGCACTGGGGTACTATGAGGTGGGCCGGGAGCTCCTCCTCCCCATGTCCCCAGTGCCAGGGTGAGGGGTTCTCTGGGGGTGGGGCCGAGGGCTCACCCACCCTGTGTCTCCAGTGCCAGGGGGAGGGGTTCTCTGGGGACAGGACCAGTGGCTCACCCACCCCGTGTCCCCAGCACTGGGGGTCTTCGGGGGCAGGAATAGGGGCTCACTCGCCCTGCGTCCCCAGCGCCGGGGGATCTTCAGGGATGGGGCCCAGGGCTCTCCCGCCCTGCCTCCCCAGCGCTGGGGGGGGTCTTTGGGGGTGGGGCCAAGGGCTCACCCGCCCTGTGTCCCCCATGCCAGGGAAAGGGGTTCTCCAGGGGCGGGTCCAAGGGCTCCTCCTCCCCGTGTCCCCAGTGCCTGGGTGACGGGTTCTCCGGGAGCAGGGCTGAGGGCTCACCTGCCCCGCATCTCCAGCGCTGGGGGCTGACTACACTTTCAACGATAAAGAGAAGACAATACAACAACAGGACCAGAACATCCAAGAACTGTGGGTAATATGAAATGACCTAACTTATAGATAATAGGCATTGAAGAAGGTCTAGAAGCACAAACCAAGGGTATCAGAAACCTCTTTAGAGTAATAATATGAGAGAATTTCCCAAACATAGAAAAAGACTTGGACATTCACATACAGGAGACATTCAGAATGTCTACAAGACAAGATCAAAGAACTTCCCTACACCACATAATAATCAAAATGACTACCATAGAGGCCAAGGAAAGAATCTTGAAGGCATTGAGAACAAAAGAACAGGTGACATTCAGGGGCAAAATAATAAGAATCACTCCAGACTTCTCAACCCAAGTCATGAAAGCCAGGAGGGGCTGATAAGATGTACTACAGACCGTGAAAGAAAACAACTTCCTAGGTTGCACTTATTAATGAAAACATATGTCCCTTCTTTTTTTGTGATTGACTAATCTCACTTAACATAATGTTCTCCAGATCTTTCCATTTTCTTGCAAATGCTGTTATTTTGTTCTTCTTTATTGCTGAGTAGAATTCCATTGTAGTGGGGACACAAAAAGGACTCCAATGACAACAGAGAACCCTCAGTGGTGCAAGGGAAGGGGTACAAGGGAAGGGGAAGGGCAAGAAAGAAGTGAATCTATGGAATTACTATCATAAACAATGTGTACATATGAGATTATACCAAATCATTCTCAGTACTACATGTGGCGGGGGGGGACACCAAGAGCTGTGTGCATGTATGTTAACACCAAACTGATACTCATTGTGATGTGAAACTACAATGCATCAATAAAAACATATTAAAAAAAGAAAACAACTTCCAACCAGGACTACTATATCCAGCAAAGATATCATTCAAAATTGATGGAGAAATAAAAACCTTCCAAGATAAGCAGAAACTAAAAGAACTCATGACTACCAAGCCAGCACTAGAGAAAATACTTAAGGAAATAAAGCACAAAGAAGAAAAAAGAAGCAATACCAGAACCAGAGGAGAGGCAAACTCCACCAGATGGGCAACTAAGTGAAGGAGAAATAACACTACATCAAACAGAAAATAGAACACAAAATGACAGAAAACAAAAATCATCTCTCAATAATAATACTGGTACCACCGTGGAGTAGCTGCAGGAGAAGGTGTGCCAGGGAGGGTACTTGGTGCCCCCTCACATCACCATCCAGTCATGGACCTGAGCCCCCCTCAGGCCAGCACCTGGCAACCCCATCGTGAGCCTGCCTCCAGGACCCAGGACTACAGGAAGAGCTGGAGGCAGGTCACCAGGAGGATTGTTACTCACATCATCCACACCTGTTGCTGCTGTGTGCTGCTCTGGAGCCAACAGAGTCGCTCCAGAGAGGGGGGGGCAGAGGCATCCTGGACTATTCAACTACAGAATTGCTCTAGAGAAACTAGGTGGATGAAACCAATTCCCAGGATCCTGACTTCAATTGTCGGACGATGTTCTCCAACTGCCACTGCCACGGGCTTCTCCACACATACTTCTTGTGTTTCTCATGAATCTCATAATAAAAGTGGAACTCCTGAAAAGCGATCATTAAAAAAAATTAAACTTTATAAAAATTCTCCTCTTTGGGGTGAGAACAGAGATAGGTAAAATATACGAAGCCTCTTCTTCAACGTAACTTTCAGGGTGAACATGTTGTTGAAGGGTTAGACACCTACTTGGAACTGCAAGTCCAGTAACTTCATGAGCAAGGTTATAGGATGAGAAAGGACACCCCAGGACTACAAAAAAAAAAATAAAAATTTAAAAATGACCCCAGTGAATCATGAAGATTCTGAGATTCATTTGGAGCCTAAGGAAGAAGCACAGACTGGAGGTTAGTAGGCCAGCTGAGCACAGTGTTCTTTAGGGGAAACAGTGTCCCTGGGAGGGCCTTTGCCTTATTCTTTGAAGTTATCTTTAGTGTGGAGGACAAGACTGTTCAAACCATCGTAGATATGGACAAAGAAAAAAGGAAGACTATTGACAGGGTCAAGAAGATGAAATATTTAAAAATAAGCTTAATACTTGCAGGGCGTGGTGACCCATGACTGTAATCCCAGTACTTGGTAGGCTGAGATGGAGGATTGCAAGTTCAAGGCCAGCCTCAGCCACTTAGTGAGACACTCAGCACCTTAGAAAGACCCTGTTTCAAAATAAATAAAAGGGCTGAGCATGGAGCTCAGAGGTAGAATGCCCCTGGGTTCAATCTCCAGTACCCCACCCCTCAAAAAATGATAAGTTTAATACTGAGGAGAGGGAGGTCCTGGTGGGAAGGTGTGGCCTCTACCACCAAACTGGCTGCTTCTGCCAGGACTGAGCCTTGAGCGGTAGCCATGGCCTACTCCCAGCAGTGAGGGAAGGATGGAATCATATTTGTGACCAAAGAAGACTGCTAAACTCCCAGCGAGGTGGAGCTGATGGCTGACGACCCCAACAACCCACAAGAGGAACATGAACCTTCCTTACAGACACTGCAGTCTGGCTGTGAGGTGGGGAAGGTGGGGAAGGCTCTTCCCACTGGAAGAAAAAGAACAGAAGCCATGGGCACATGAATATAGAGACCCAGGGAGTGGACCACGGGCCCCGATCAGTCCATCTACAATACAGTTCCTGCTAAAGAGAGGTCACCTTGTGGAGGAATGGCCAGACCAAGGAGCTGCTCAAGGCCAGACTCACCCACTCCTGGAGCCTGCCATGCAGGACTGACAGTGCCCACAGCATGATCCTGCACCTGGAAGATTAAACACAAACAAACAAAAACACTCACCGGAAGAATTCTAGAGCTGAGAAGAAATTCAGTAAAGTAGACAGAAACTAAATCAACTTATAAAAATCCATAGCTTTTCTTTTTCTTTTTAACTTTTAATGCTTTTATTGATGTAATGTCATTATACATAACAATGAGATTCAAAGTTATACAAACATACATGCACATATCGCTTGGTGTATTTCCTATATTTCTCCCATATACCCATCCCCTTCTATTATCAATTGCTTTTCTATATACCAACCACCAATCCTCTGAAAAGGAAATCTAGAAAACAATTCCATCCACTACAGCCTCAAAAAGAAAAATACTTAGTAATAAAGCTAACCAAGGAGCTAAAAGACCTCTATAGTGAAACTATAGAACACTAAAGAAAGAAATTGAAGAGACCTTAGAAGATAGAAAAACTTCCCATGTTCTTGAATAGGCAGAGAAATATTGTCAAAATTGGCCACACCACCAAAAGGAATCTACAGATCCAATGCAATTCCTATCAAAATACTAATGTCATTATTCAGAGCTAATAAAAGTCATAAATCCATATGGAAGAACAAAACAGAGTACCAAAGGAACTCTGAGCAATAAGAACCATGGGCAGGCATCACAATACTTGATTTAGAATTCTACTACAAAGCTATGATAACAAAAACAGCAGGGTACTGGCTCCAAAACAGACACATAAAAAAATGAAGTAAAATGAAGATATAGAGACAAATCTTCACACTTATAGCCAGGTGATTTTTAAGGAACATTTCTTGGTGCATTGTAATCACACATCATAATGAAGTTCACAGTGATAGAGACATATGTGCACATAGCACTTTGTGAGCTCCTCCCCTCTGATCCCACCCACTCCCTCCACTTCCCTGTACATGCTACTGAGATTGGCATTGATATTCTCATATGCGTACATAGCATTAATGGAAGTGTTTCCTTCAAGTCTTCTTCCCCCCCTCTCTTCCCACTCCCCGAGACCCCCTCAAAGAGAAACTAGAGTTTCTCTTCCTTTCTCTGGAGTCCCTCTTATATCCCAAATTCTCCCTAGCTTCCACATATGAGTGAAAATATAGTCACTTTCTGTGACTGGATAAACTCACTTAACATAATGTTCTCTAGTTCCCTTCATTTTCCTGCAAATGAAATAGTTTTGTTCTTTATTAGCCAGTTGGTTTTTGACAAAGATGCCAAAAACATACAATGGAGAAAAGACATACTTTTCAACAAATGGTGCTAGAAAAACTGGATATCCATATATGGAGGAATAAAATTAGACTCCTATCTCTCACTCTGCACAAAAGTCGAGATGGGTCAAAGACCCAGAAATTAGACCAGAAACTTTGCAATTACTAGAAGAAAACATAGGACTAAGTCTCCAACATATAGGTACTGGTAGGTACATATAGGTACTCCCTCAATAAGACCCCCAGAACTCAGGAAATAAAACTAAGAACCAATTAATTGGATGGCATCCAATTAAAAAAACTTCTGTGCAGCAAAGGAAACAAGAGTCTGAAGAGAGAATCTACAGAATGTGAGAAAATCTTTGCCAGCTACTCCTCAATAGAGGAATAATGTCTAGAATATACAAAGAACTCAAATAATTTAACATTAAAAAAAGAACCAGTCAAAAAATGGGCAATTGAACTGAATAGACACTTCTCAAAAGAAGAAAAACAAATAGCCAATAAATATATAAAAATGTTCAATATCATTAGCAATCAGGGAGATGCAAATCAAAACTATACTGAGATTCCATCTAACTCCAGCTAGAATGACAATCAACAGCCGGGCGTGGTGGTGCATGCCTGTAATACCAGTACTTGGGAGGCTGAGACAGGAGAATCACAGATTCGAAGACAGCCTCAGCAAATAGTGAGACTCTCATCAACCTAGTGAGACCCTCATTCAAAATAAAAATAAAATATGGCTGGGGGTGTAACTCAGAGGTGGTATGCCCCTGGGTTCAATACCCAGTACCACAACAACAAAAAGAACAGCAGCAATCATCGATACAAACAATAATAAATGGTAGCAAGGAAGTGGGGAAATGGGAAGTCTTAAACACTGTTGGTGGGATTGTAAATTAGTATAACCACAATCAGTATGGAGGTTCCTCAAAGGACAAGACATGGAGCCACCATACAACCCAGCTATACCCCTCCTTGGTATCTTTCCAAAAGAATTAAAGTCAGAATACTATAGTGATATACACATACCCATTTTTAAAATTTTTTAAATTTTTTGTGGTACTAGGGATTGACTCAAGGGTATTCTACCTCCAAGCTATACCCCCAGACCGATTTCATTTCTTATTTTGAAACAGGGTCTTGCTAAGTTGCTGAGGCTGGTCTCGAACCCGCAATCCTCCTGTCTCAGCCTCCTGAGTACTGGGAATTAAAGCGTGTGCCACCACATCTGGCTCATACTCATGTTTGTTTGTTTGTTTATTGAAGTACTGGGTATTGAACCCAGGGGCATTCTACCTCTGAGCTACACCCCTAACCCTATCTTATTTTTTATCTTGAAACAGGGTTTCAGTAGGTTGATAACAGTCTCACTACTTGCTAAGGCTGTCCTCAAACCTGTGATCCTCCTGTCTCAGCCTCCCAACTACTGGGATTATAGGCGTGTGCCACCATGCCTGGCTCATACCCATATTTATAACAGCACAATTCACATTAGCCAAATTATGGAAACAACCCAGGTGTCCATCAACAGATGAATGGATAAAGAAAATGTGTTATATACACACGTGGAGTTCTACTCAGCCGTAAAGAAGAACAAAAATGTGACATTTTCAGGAAAATGGATGGAATTATAGATTATTATGCTAAGTGAGATCAGCCAGTCTCAGAAAGCCAACAGTCCTAAGTTCTCTCTCAACTGTGGAAGCTTGAGAGAAAATAGGAAACATAAGGGACTTTAGATTAATGAGAGATCCATAGAGTAGTGGGAAGGATTGTGGGAGAGAGGTAGGGAGGGAAAGGAAGAGGCTTGAGGAAGGAAACAGTTCAAATAATGCTCTGTCCATGTATGAAGGTATCACAACCAATCTCACTAACACATACAGTGAGGGAGGAAGGGGGCGGGGAGGGACGCCCAAGGAAATACACCAAGTGCTGTGTATCACTTTGAACCTTGCTGTGTGATGTATAATTACAATGCACCAATAAAATTTAAAAATAAATAAAAGTGATAAGGACCTTATGGGACAATTAGGATGAAAGCTCCCTTCCCCTCGGCCCCACAGATGTTAATAATGTGCCCTACAGTGTCTTAGGGAACAGTGTTTTGTTTTCATGATGTGAGTGACATGTTACCAATCTTTTGACATCAATCATTTCAAGTTGAAAGAAAAAGAACTTGAATACCTTGAGTGTGGATATGATAAAGTCTTTAAAAGTCAACAATTATTAGATTTTTTTGACTCAAAATGGAAAAAAACATGGAAGCATCCTACAAATTCTAATTTCTAAATGAGTAAACATCAGCCCCCATAACCCACTAAAGCAAAAACGCTTCTAGAGTCCTTCTTATTTTTCTTATTAAAGTGGAAAAGGTCCTGGAGGGCCAAAGGTGAGACGCCACAGTAGGCCACGCCCAGCCGTTCCCTGGCCATTTATGGCTCTGACCTCACAAGGAGCCATTGTGAAGGCGTCTCCAGCACCATCTACATCCTTGGGCAGTTGATGGCTGTGGATCTGATTTGTTAGTTTGGGCTTTTGGTGTGTGTGTGTGTGTGTGTGTGTGTGTATTGGGTTTGTTATTTTGGTGTATATTCTTTGTTGTTTTGTTTTTGTAGCTAGCATCCTTGGTTGCTCTTGCAGCTTTCGATGGACAGTGCTAGGAGAGAGAGTAGTGCGGGGAGGCCAGGCCCCGCGGCCAGCTCTCCCTGTGAGGATGCCTTCATGGATCCTGATATGGTCCTGAGAGAGATCAGCCAGGGCAGCTTTGCCCAGCTCAAAGTGGCCCTCCATAGCCTCACCAGGACAGAGGTGGCCGTGAAAATCCTAAGGACAAGAATAAGTTGCCCTTCATTCAATCCAAATGGATACAATGAGGACCATGGGGAGCCAGAACCTCAGCAACTTAGCAAGACCCTCAGCAACTTAGACCCTCAGCAACTTAGCAAGACCCTCAGCAACTTAGCGAGGCCCTGAACAATTTAGAGAGACCAAGTTTCAAAATAAAACTAAAAAGGTTTAAGGGTGTAACTCAGAAGTAGAATGCCCCTGGGTTCAATCTCCAGTACCAAACAAAGTATGTAATGTCAGATGATCTCTGTTAACAGTGTTTATAATTGTCGCCTAGATCTGCTAATTCTTTGGGGGTTACAATGCGGCACCGTTTTGATTCTGCCATCTCTGCCTCCTGCGTTAGTTGGCTTCCTCTGTAAAGAGAAGCTTCCCCAGGCTGCTAGTAGGTTACCCTGAGGACAATATGTTTAATCAAGACATAAATGTTTGGTTCTTTGCCTTATTTACACTTATAAAAATAATGGGTTGGTTTCCTAGCGTTCTCCACATCTGTGAGAGTTTTCTGGGGGGTGGTACCATACTTTTATAAATCGGCCACTGTAATTCCCATCATAAAGTGGGAGAGGTCCGATGGGTCCAGATTCTGGGGGACGTCAGAGCCTGGCGAAAGGGACAATTCGTGGCTCTAGGGGAGAGGTACTCATTTCTGATTTGGGCTTACCTGGCGAACGTCATGTTGAAAGAAGATTAGACATGGTAGCGGAGGTGGAACAGACTTGGCGATTCCAGAGCCATTAGTGAGCGACGTCACAGGATGAGAAAGGCCAGCCAGGGACTGCGGCTAGGACACAGGAGAGAGAGGGGCTGGGAGAAGCGGAATGGGGATGAGGACACACGGAAAAATGTTTAGAGGACAATTCTGGGGTTTGGGAGCCGCCTCACGCTCCCCCACCTGCAGGCCGCTCTTCTTGCAATAGGATTGGCCCGCGCCTGCGGCACTGGTGGTTTCAGAGCACAAATGCCCTTCTGCTGCTGGCCTCCTCTGCTGGCCTTCCCTGCCAGCCTCCCCTGCCAGCCTCTCCTGCTGGCCTCCCCTGCTCCTGCCAGCCTCCTGTGTCCTCTGGCCTGCAGCAGCTAGAGGCAGCAGAGCCTCCATGGGGCTGGGTGAGGCAAGGCGGTGGAGGCAGCGACCCCGGCACACCCCTCCCCTGTAGTCTCTAGGCTGCTCCCCTCTGGGGCCTCAGAAGAGAGGGCACTGCAGCGTGGCCCATCTGCCAGAAACATCCCAAGATCTTGGTGTCTGGGCGTGGGTGAAACATATTATATAGGTGGTGGTGATAGAAAATGAGGATTAAAATTGGCTCATGAAAGTGACCCCAATGAGCCGGGTGCGGTGGCCCACGCCTGTTATTCCACTACTTGGGAGCTGAGACTGGAGGATCACAGGGTCCAGGCAACTTAGTGAGACCCTGATTCAAAATAAAAAGTATAAAAATAGGGCTGAAGTGTAGCTTAGAGGTTGAGGGCCCCTGGGTTCAATACCCAGCACCACAAAAAATAAATGAATAAATATGAATTTTTTATAAAAGAACCCAGTGAATCGTGAGGGATGATCCCGAGATTCATTTGGAGCCTAAGGAAGAAACACAGACTGACGGGCAATAGGCCAGCCGAGCACCGTGTTCTTTAGGGGAAAAAGTGTCGCTGAGAGGTCTCTTGCGTTATTGCAATTACTAGAAGAAAACATAGGACCAAGTCTCCAACATATAGGTACCGGTAGAGACTCCTCAGTAAGACCCCAGAGCTCAGGAAATAAAACTAGGAACCAATGATTAGGATGACATCAAATCTAAAAGCTCCTATGCAGAAAAGGAAACAAGAGTCTGAAGAGAGAATCTACAGAATGTGAGAAAATCTTTGCCAGCTACTCCTCCAAGAGAGGAATAATGTCTAGAATATACAACAAACTCAAAAAACATTAAAAAAAATTGACCCAATTAAAAATATGGGCAACGGAACTGAAAAGACATTTCTCAAAAGAAGAAAAACAAATGGCCCCAAAAATATATGAAAAAATGTTCAACCTCATTAGCAATTAGGGAAATGTAAATCAAAACTACACTGAGATTTCATCTAAAACCAGTTAGAATGGCAATCATCAATACAAACAACAGTAAATGCGGCAAGGATGTGGGAAATGGGAAGTCTTCTACACTGTTGGTGGGATTGTAAATGAGTATAAACACCATCAGTATGGCGCTTCCTCAAAAGACTAGGCATGGAGCTGGGAGTGGTGGTGAACACTTGTGATCCCAGTACTTGGGAGGCTGAGACAGGAGGATCACAGGTTCGCGACCAGCCTCAGCAACTTAGTGAGGCCTTCTGCAACTTAGATGGTTTCAAAATAAAAAATAAGCCGGGCATGGTGGTGCACGCTTGTAATCCCAGTACTTTGGGAGGTGGAGACCGAAGGATCCGGGTTCG
>PVJS01027378.1:12430-26382 GCA_004027185.1 Glis glis | reverse complement strand
ATAAATAAATGAGCTGGGCGTGGTGGTGCAGGCCTGTAATCCCAGTACTTGGGAGGCTGCGACAGGAGGATCATAGGTTGGAGGACAGCCTTAGAAAGTAGTGAGACTCAGCCGGGCGTGGTGGCGCACGCTTGTAATCCCAGTACTTTGGGAGGCGGAGACCGGAGGATCCGGGTTCGCGGCCAGCCTCAGCTCTCTCGCTCTCTCTCTCTCTCTCTTTCTCTACTTAGTGAGGCCCTCCGCAACTTCGTGAGACCCGGTTTCAAAATAAAGTATAAAAAAATAGGGCCGGGGGCGTAGCGCGGAGGTAGATCGCCCCTGCGTTCAATCCCCGGTACCGCAAAAAAAAAAAAATAATAATAATAATAAAAATAAATAGGCAATCCCCAGTACCACAAAAAAGAAGAAAGAAAGACTCCATCTAGAGTCCCTGGGACAGAAAGCACTCTAGAAGCCAACAGATGCCGGGCATAAATAGGCCTGGGGGTGTAGCTTGGAGGTAGAATGCCCCTGGGTTCAATCTCCAGTACCACACAAAAAAAAAAAAGGAAGAAAAGAAACCGTCTGGAAGCCAACAGGTGTGAGCACATTCAGGTCAGGGGTTTGAGAGCAAGGGCCATCACGGTTGTTTCTTCCCTTCTACTACCAGGAGGTGATCCTGGCGGGTTTGAAGGTTGCTGGATCTTCAGCCATTTGGGTGTAAGTGAGGGAATATTCTAGATAATGTGTGTGTACCTGTTAAATCAGTTGAAAGGCCTTAAGAGCAGAATTGAGGTCCCACTGAGGAAGAAGGACTCACACCTGTGGATAACAGCATCCGCTCATGCCCAGGATTGCCAGGCTTCCTGAAGGTCTGCCCTGACAGGGCTCCAGACTTGCCTCACCAGCACGACATCATAGGAGCCATGTCTTTGAAATGATTTTCTCTCTCTCTCCCCCTCTGTGTGTCTGTGTCTGTGTGTCTATGTGTACTTACTGTTTTCAAAGGGATTTGTGCCATTTGGTATATTTTTTTGTCACTTCATGGAATTAGCTTTGCATGTCACTAAACCATGTCACTCAAGGGCTCAGAAACACTCTCAAGTTTTGAGGGTGTGTGTGTGTGTGTATGTGTGTGTGTGTGTGTGTGTGTGTCTGCTACTAGGGATTGAACACAGGGCACTACCTCTGAGCTACACCCCAGCCCATTTTATTTTTTATTTTGCTTTATTCATTTATTTATTTTTGGTGCTGGGGATTGAACCCAGAGACATTCTACCTCTGAGCTATACCCTAGTCCTTTTTATTTTTTGTTTTGTTTTGTTTGTTTTTATTTATTTATTTATTTTGGTGCTGGGAATTGAACCCAGGGGCATTCTACCTCCAACCTACACCCCCAGCCCTATTTTATTTTTATTTTGAAACAGGGTTTTGCTAGAATAATGAGAATCTCACTACTTTCTTTCTTTCTTTTTTTTTTGCGGTACCCGGGATTGAACCCAGGGACATTCTACCTCCGTGCTACACCCCTGGCCCTATTTTTTATACTTTATTTTGAAACCGGGTCTCACGAAGTTGCAGAGGGCCTCACTAAGTAGAGAGAGAGAGAGAGAGAGGGAGAGGGAGAGGGAGAGAGCTGAGGCTGGCCGCGAACCCGGATCCTCCGGTCTCCGCCTCCCAAAGTACTGGGATTACAAGCGTGCGCCACCACGCCCGGCTGAGTCTCACTACTTTCTAAGGCTGTCCTCCAACCTATGATCCTCCTGTCGCAGCCTCCCAAGTACTGGGATTACAGGCCTGCACCACCACGCCCAGCTCATTTATTTATTTTGGGTACTGAGGATTGAAACCAGAGGCAGTCTACCTCTGAGCTATATCCTCAGCCCTATTTCATTTTTTGTTTTGAAACAGGGTCTCACTGAGTTGCTGAGAGTGTCCCCTAACCTGCGATCCTCCTGTCTCAGCGTCCCAAGTACTGGGATGACAAGCATGTGCCACCACGCCTAGTTGATGAGAAAATTTAAACTACTACAAATCTTGATAATGCTTTTTGTTCTTTCACTTTTAATTTGTATTTAACATGTCTCAATCTTGTTTCCTCCTTGCATATTTTGGTTATAACTTATGTCTCTTTTTTAATTGTGATGAGTACGTGTTTAGCTCAACAACAGACCCAGGTTTTTGAGGACAGGAACTATGTTTGTGGGGTGATTGGCATAGATACAGTACCAGCTTTGGAGCTTGGTAGGCTTAGAGTTCATATCCTGGCTCTACACTGGAGCGATGTGACTCTGGGGAACCACTTAGCCTCTACATTCCCATTCCTTATGAACCTTTTTGTGTGTGTGTGTGGTACTGGTGATTGAACCCTGGACCATTCTACTTCCAAGCTACACCCAAGCCCTATTTTTTTTTTTTTTTGAAACAGGGTTTCGCTAGGTTGATGGGAGAGTCTCACTACTTGCTGAGGCTGTCCTCAAACCTGCTATCCTCCTGTTTCGGCCTCCCAAGTCCTGGAACTCCAGGCATGCACCACCATGCCTGGCTCTTCTATGACCCTTGTAATAAAGATGACAGTAAAGCAGGGTGTGGTGACACACCCCTGTAATCCCAGTACTTAGGAGGATGAGACAGGAGGATCTCAGGTTTAAGGCCAGCCTCAGCAACTTAGCAAGATGATCAGCAACCTACTGAGACCCTATTTCAAAACAAAAAATAAAATAAGGTTGGGTGTGTATCTTAGAGGTAGAATGCCTGAAGCCAGTTGTGGTGGTGCATGTCTGTGATCCCAGTACTTGGGAAGCAGAAACAGGAGAATCACAGGTTCGAGGACAGCCTCAGCAAGTAGTGAGACTGTCATCAACCTAGCGAGACCCTGTTTCCAAATAAGAAATAAAATCGAGCCGGGCGTGGTGGCACACGCTTGTAAGGAGAGCCTCAGCAAATAATGAGACTCTCATCAACCTAGTGAAACTCTGTTTAAAAAAAAAAAAATAAGCCGGGCGTGGTGGCGCACGCTTGTAATCCCAGTACTTTGGGAGGCGGAGAACGGAGGATCCGGGTTTGCGGCCAGCCTCAGCTCTCTCTCTCTCTCTCTCTCTCTCTCTCTCTCTCTCTCTCTCTACCTAGTGAGGCCCTCCGCAACTTCGTGAGACCCGGTTTCAAAATAAAGTATAAAAAATAGGGCCAGGGGCGTAGCGCGGAGGTAGAACGCCCCTGCGTTCAATCCCCGGTACCGCAAAAAAAAAAAAAAAAAATAGGGCTGGGGGTATAGCTTGGAGGTAGAATGCTCCTGGGTTCAATCCCCAGTACCCAAAAAAGGGGAAGGAAGCAGGAGCTGTGGGTATAACTCAGAGGTAGAATGCCCCAACACCATACACGCACAAAAAATAAAACAGAAAAATTGCCACATCAACATTACAACTGTTATTGTGGCTCCAATAACAAAAAAAATCCTGGAGGAAGAAGGATGAAGAGCTGTCATTCAATCATGAAGACGATTAATGGCACATGAAATGTTTTGCCCAGTGTTGGAACTGGCTTCCTGCAAAGAGTACTCCTCTGAAGAAGCTGGCTGGGAATTGATATAAAATTTTTTTCTAAAGAGGGCGGAGTAGTAATGTGGTTTAATGAGATAGAGACTCTTCGTGACATCATTCCCCCCACTCCAAATGAAATGTTATAGCAGCTGATTAAAAATAGTAGTTGAGTGTAGTTAGAATACATAAAGAACTCTCAAACACAACATTGACAAAGAGCAAAAACATACAATCCAATTAGAAAATTAGCAAAATTCATGCACAGTCATTGACTAAGAGGAAATACAGATGGAAAATAACACATGAAAAGACCTTTAATATCATTAGCCATTACAGAAATGAAATTGAAACTATAAAAAGATATCACTTCCTATCAGAATAACCAAAGGGAAAAACAGTGGTAACACAAATACTGGTGAGGAAGCAGGATCACTCATATATTGCTGGTAGGAATGTTAAAAAAAAATGTTGGACTTTTTATTTGGTACTGGGGTAGAACCCAAAGGCATTCTATCTCTGAGTTCCACCCCCATTTTTCTTTTTATTTTTGAAACAGGGTCTTACTAAATCGTTGAGGGTCTTGCTAAATTGCTGAGGCTGGCCTCAAACCTGCGATCCTCCTGTCTCAGCCTTGAGTTGCTGGAATTACAGGCATGTGCAACCACGCCCAGTTAGGAATGTAAAATTTTACAGCCACTCTTGAAAATAGTTTGGCAGTTTCTTTCAAAATTACAATGGGAGCTGGGCATAGTGGTGCATGCCTGTAATCCCAGTACTTGGGAGGTTGAGTCAGGAGAATCGAAGGTTCCAGGACAGCCTCAGCAAATAGTGAGACTCATCCACCTACCAAGACCCTATTATTTCGAAATAAAAAAAAATAGGACTGGGAGTGTAGCTGAGAGGTAGAATGCCCCTGGGTTCAATCCCCAGTAACACACACACACACACACACACACGATGCTGAGGGAAAAAAGCCAGTCTCAAAAAGGTATATACTACATCATTCCACTCATATAACATTCATGACATAATATAATTATAGACATAGAAAACAGGTTGATGAGGGGCGTGGTGGCACATACTTGTAATCCCATACTTGGAAGGCTGAGACGGAGGATCGCAAGTTCGCCGCCAGCCTCAGCAACTTAGGCCCTCCGCAACTCAGTGAGACCCTGTTTCAAAATAGTTGTGTAAGCCAGGAGTGGTGGCACATGCTTGTAATACCAGTACTTGGGAGGCTGAGACAGGAGGATCGCAGGTTCACAGCCAGCCTCAGTTACTTAGTGAGGCCCTCAGAAACTTAGTGAGACCATTTAAAAATAAAGAATAAGAGCCGGGCGTGGTGGCACATGCTTGTAATCCCAGTACTTGGGAGGCTGAGACCGGAGGATCCGGGAGGATCCTCAGCTACTTAGACCCTCCGCAACTTAGTGAGACCTGGTTTCAAAATATAGAATTAAAAAAAAAATAGGGCTGGGGGTGTAGCCTGGAGGTAGAATGTCCCTGGGTTCAATCCCCAGTACCACAAATAAATAAATAAATAAATAAATAAATAAATAAATAAATAAATAATAAATAAAAATAAAAAATAAAGAATAAGGCCGGGCGTGGTGGTGCACGCTTGTAATCCCAGTACTTTGGGAGGCGGAGACCGGAGAATCCAGGTTCAAGGCCATCCTCAGCTCTCTCTCTCTTTCTCTCTCTCTTTCCCTGTCTCTCTCTCTCTCTCTACTTAGTGAGGCCCTCCGCAACTTTGTGAGACCTGGTTTCAAAATAAAGTATAAAAAATAGGGCCGGGGATGTAGCGCGGAGGTAGAACGCCCCTGCATTCAATCCCTGGTACCGCAAAATAAATAAATAAATAAATAAAAAAGAATAAAAAATAGGGCTGGGCGTGTAGCTTGGAGGTAGAATGCCCCTGGGTTCAATCCCCAGTACCGCCAAAAAAAAAAAAATAGTTGTGTAAGAAGCGGGCGTGGTGGCACACGCTTGTAATCCCAGTACTTGGGAGGCTGAGACGGGAGGATCACTGATTCGAGGCTAGCCTCAGCAATTTAGTGAGGTTCTATGTAACTTAGTGACACCCTGTTTCAAAATAAGAGAATAAAATAGGGCTGGGGGTGTAGCTTGGAAGTAGAATGCTCCTGGGTTCTACCTCCAGTACCACACACACAAAAAAAGTTGTGTAAGATATTAACATTGGAAGAGAATGGGGGGATAGTAGCTGGGAATATCCTACATCTGGTAATGAAAACCCCTAATTAGGCATTTGTAGTAATGAGAGCTATTTATATTCTTGATTCCCCAGTATAGGGATTTGATTTGGACCTCACTTTCTCTGCTATGTTTGAACTATTCATGCTCAGAGCTACCACAGCCATTTGTGTCTGAGAGTGTAGACACTAGCAACAGACTGAGAGTGGCTAAGGAGAAAGTTGGTAAGAGCTTGAGTCCTCCATGACATTCCTGAGTGCCCAACCCCACCTGTGGCAGCACCTCCAGACTTCTGGGGAAGTGAAATAGCAAGTCTATGTGCATGGTGACACACGCCTGTAATCCCAGTACTTGGGAGGCTGAGACAGGAGGATCGCAGGTTCAAGGCCAGTCTCAGGAATTTACCAAAGCCCTCTGCAACTTAGAGAGACCCTGTTTCAAAATAAAAAATAAAATAGGGCTGGGGGTGTAGCTCAGAGATAGAATACCCTTGGGTTCAATCCCCAGGACTGCAAAAAAAAAAAAAAAAGTCTAGATGGATGTTTAAGCCAGTGGTCCTCAGTGGTGGCATTCTAAACCATGAAATCAGATCTCACCAGATGGGAACCAGGCTTCCCAGTGAGCCTAATATGGAGCCAGTTTTGAAAGCCACGGGTTTAAGCCACTTTTGGTGGATATTCAGTTGTTAACAGAAAAATCTACATGCTACAAGTTTCATTTTGAAAACTTTTTTTTTTCTTCAGCTAGATAAACTCAGGGGTCCCAAATGGTGAAAACATCAGAACCAGGTCGTTTTCTCATCAGTTTTGGGTCATCCGTCTGTGAAATATTCATAACATTAAATTTCCACAAACACTTAGATGACTGACTGAGACAAATATACAGTAGTGGTTGTGATGCTAAAAATAAAGACAAAAACCGGGCGTTGTGGCACAAGCCTGTAATCCCAGTTCTTGGGAGGCTGAAGCAGGAGGAGCACAGGTTCCAGGACAGCCTCAGCAAATTACAATAAAGACAAAGAGAATGGAAGGGCTCAGTGGAGATGTGCAAGACCATGTCTCTGTGTTGTTCTGGCTTTGTTTTTATATTTGTTTATTCATTTATTTATTTTTTGTGTGGTACTGGGGATTAAACCAGGGGCATTCTACCTCTGTGCTACATCCCCAGCCCTATTTTATTTTTTATTTTGAAACAGAGTCTTGCTAAGTTGATGAGAGTCTCACTACTTGCTGAGGCTGTCCTTGAACCTGCGATCCTCCTGTCTCAGCCTCCCAAGTACTGGGATTACAAGTATGTGCCACCATGCCCATCTTATTGTAATTTCTAATTTGCTTGTTGAATGCTAGTCTTTCTGGCACGATGGTAGCCACTGGTTTTACAGGCAGCAGTTTGTCTGTTTTCCAGGTGCAATGTAATGAACCAAAGGGCATCAGGAGACTCCGGCAGGAGGACTTGGTCTGTTAAGATCATAAACATCTGTCATCCCTTCCCACATCTGTGCTCCTGAAGGGAGAGCTGCAAAACACAAATACAACAAAAGCAGGATGTTGTAAAATGTTCTATTACCTTAGTGTTCCAAGACCTGACCTAAAACTGTCCAATCGCTTGCTAAATTATTGACCAAATGAATTTTTTCCCTTCGCCTCTCTAGACGTCCCATTAAATAACGGAAAAGAAATGAAAAGTAAAAGTAAATAAGCCCACAAAATCAATAATGAAGTGAAGGGGGAGAGAGAGAGACATTCATGCATAAGAGAATTCAAAAAGGAAGACAGAAGAACCAGGCGTGGTGGCGCACACCTGAAATTCCAGTACTCGGGAAGCTGAGACAGGAGGATTTCAGGTTCAAGGCCAGTATCAGCAACTTAGTTGAGAAAAAAGAAAGGAAAAAATTAAAAAGGAGCAATTATTATTATTATTATTATTATCATTATTATTTTATTATTTGGTACTGGGGGTTGCGTCCAGGAGTATTCTAGCTCCAAGCTACACCCTTAGCCCTTTTTATTTTTCGTTTTGAAACAGGGTCTTGCTGAGTTGCTGAGGGCCTTGCTAAATTGCTGAGGCTGTCCCCGTTCTTGTGATTGTCCTGTCTCAGCCTCCCAGGTGCTGGGATTATAGGCGTGCATACGGTGCGCAGCTGAGCAAGTTTTTTATGGAGAAGTAGAGTAGCACATCCTGATGGGCTCCTGCATGGTCACAAGCTGACACGGAGGGAGAAAACCCCGTGAGGCGTTCTGGGGATTGCCAGGATGATGAGTGATCGGGTTCTACTGAGAATTTTGAAAAACCTGAGCATTTGATTAAGGGATCTGGTGGCAGTTAAAGGTAAAACCCGAGCCAGGCGTGGTGGTGCACGCTTGTAATCCCTTGGGAGGCTGAGACCGGAGGATCCGGGTTCGCGGCCAGCCTCAGCTACTTAGTGAGGCCCTCCGCAACTTAGTGAGACCCTGTTTCAAAATAAAGAATAAAAAATAGGGCTGGGGGTGTAGCTCGGAGGTAGGATGCCTCTGGGTTCAATCCCTAGTACCGCAAAAAAAAAAAAAATCCCATTTCCTGCCAAGCGCAGTGGCTCACGCCAGTTGGCTCACTCCCTCATTACTTGGGAGGCTGAGACAGGAGGTTCGCAAGTTCCAGGCCAGCTTGGAGTAACTTAGAGAGACCCTGTTTCAAAATAAAACAATAGAGCCGTGAGTGGTGGTACATGCTTTTAATCACAGTACTTGGGAGGCTGAGACAGTAGGATCTGGGTTCGCGGCCAGCCTCAGCTACTTAGTGAGGCCCTCCGCAACTTAGTGAGACCCTGTTTCCAAATAAAGAATAAAAAATAGGTCTGGGGGTGTAGCTCAGAGGTAGAATGCCCCTGAGTTCAATCCCCAGTACCAAAAAAAAAAAAAAAAGGAATAGAATAGAAGATACAGAAACAAATCCTCACACTTATAGCAGTTGATTTTTGACAAAGGGGCCCAAAATGTAACACTGGAGAAAAGACAGCCTTTCAACAAGTGGTGCTGGAAAAACTGGATATCCATGTGTAGAAGAATGAAAATAGATCCCTCTCTCTTGATCTGCACAAGAGTCAACTCAACATGGATCAAGTCAGGCATGATGCTCACGCTTGTAATCCTAGTACTTGGGAGGTTGAGACAAGAGCATCACAGGTTCAAGGACAGCCTCAGCAATTCCTTCCTTCCTTCCTTCCTTCCTTCCTTCCTTCCTTCCTTTCTTCCTTCCTTCCTTCCTTCCTCTTTTTCTTTCCTTTTCTTTCTTCTTCTTTCTCTTTCTTTTTCTTTCCTTTTCTTCCTTCCTTCCTTCCTTCCTTTCTTTCTTTCTTTCTTTCTTTCTTTCTTTCCTTTCTTTCTTTCTTTCTTTCTTTCTTTCTTTCTTTCTTTCTTTCTTTCTTTCTTTCTTATACTGGGGATGGAACCCAGAGGCATTCTACCTCCAAGTTATACCCCCAACCCAATTTTATTTTATTTTATTTTATTTTTTTGCGGTACTGGGGATTGAACCCAGGGGCATTCTACCTCCGAGCTACACCCCTGGCCCTATTTTTTATCCTTTATTGAAACCGGGTCTCACGAAGTTGCGGAGGGCCTCTCCAAGTAGCTGAGGCTGGCTGTGAACCCGGATCCTCCAGTCTCCGCCTCCCAAGTACTGGGATTACAAGCGTGCGCCACCACGCCCAGCCCCAATTTTATTTCTTATTTGGAAACAGGGTCTCACTAAGTTGCTGAGGGCCTCACTAAGTTGCTGAGCTGGCTTCGAACCTGTGATCCTCTTGTCTTAGCCTCCCAAGTACTGAGATTACAAACTTGCACCACCACACTGGGCCAGCCTCAGCAATTTAGTAAGGCTCTCAGCTCAGAGGTAGAATGCCTCTGGGTTCAACTCCCAGTACCACAAAAAAAAAAAAGAAAAAAGAAAAAAAACATAGATCAAAGAAGCCAGGCATGGCAATGCATGCCTGTGGTCCCAGTATTTGAGAGGCTGAGAGAGGAGGATTGCAGGTTTGAGGTCAGCCTTAGTAATTTATTTATTTATTTTTTGTGGTACTGGGGATTGAACCCAGGGGCATTCTACCTCTGAGCTATACCTCCAACCCTATTTTTTTCTTTATTTTGAATCAAGGTCATGCTAGGTTGCTGAGAGTTGCTAAATTACTGAGACTGATCTCAAACCTATGATCCTCCTGCCTCAACCTCCCAAGTACTGGGATTACAAGCGTGAGCCACCATGCCTGGCAGTTTTAGTAATTTAGAGAGATCCTATTTAAAAAAAAAAAAGGCAGGGTGGTGTAACTCAGAGGTAGAATGCCTCTGGGCTTAATCCCCAGTTCCATAAATAAATAAATACCCTGAAAAAATCTAGTAGTTTTTCTTCCCCTTCTGCTCTAGGCACTTCGACATCTTTGAAGAATAACTGACAGTTGATTTAAAAATGTAGAATCCGTCATAAAAATTTGTTGGAAATAACATTTAGACATTTGAGGGCTAAAAAAAAAAAAGCGTCCTGCTCTTTGTAGCAAGCTGTGTGTCATTTGAAGGCGCTTCTAGATTTGCCTGGTGGCCCGGGGCACTGAGCTGACCGCTGCAGGCGCACAGCCCCCAGCCACCTGCCCGCAGCCCTGCTCGCGAGGCTGCAGCTCCTCACAAAGCCAAGCCTGGCACGGCTGAGTCAGGGGCAGCATTTTCCACTCACTGGACATGACTTACATTGCTTTTATATCTCATTAGGCCCCCGACACATTGGCCAAGAATATAGCTTCATTTCCTGTTAGTAGAAGTCTAATTCTGTCTGTCTGTCTGTCTGTCTGTCTGTCTGTCATACTGGGAACTGAACCTAGAGGCGTTCTACCTCCGAGCTACACCCCCAGCTCTTTTTATTTTTGAAACAGGGTCTCACTAAATTTCTTTTTTTTTTTTTTTTGGCAGTACCGGGGGTTGAGCCCAGGGGCATTCTACCTCCGGGCTACACCCCCAGCCCTATTTTTTATTCTTTATTTTGAAATAGGGTCTCACTAAGTTGGGGAGGCCTCACTAAGTAGCTGAGGCTGGCCACAAACCTGTGGTCCTCCTGTCTCAGCTTCCCAAGTACTGGGATTACAAGTGTGCGCCACCACTCATGGCTCTCACTAAATTTCTGAGGCTGGCCTCGAACCTGTGAGTCTCCTGTCTTAGTCTCCGAAGTATTAGGATTACAGGCATGCGCCATTGCCTGGCTCTTAGTTTTTCTTTTGAAACAGGGTCTCACTAAATAGCTGAAGCTGACCTGATGTTTTTCTATTTTAGTTTCCCAATACTGGGATTACAGGCCTATGCCACCACGCCCTGCTCTTTTTCACTTGTTTTGACTAGAAACAATCTTGTTTAAAACATACCCCACATTTATCAATAGCACTTGTTGATTGCTTAACATACTGATCTCAGATCTCCTTGAATTGGAACCATAAAATTATTATTATCCATTTTACAGATAAAGAGGTTGAGTTTGAACAGGGTGATAATTTACCCAAGGTCACATGACTTGTGAGATTTCTGTACTTTAGATTTTTATAATTTTAGAGTAAAAGAATGTTCGTTGTTTGTTGTTGTTTGTACTGGGGTTGAATCCAGAGGTATTGTACCTCTGAGCTACATCCCTAGCCATTTTTAGTTTTTATTTTGAGACAGGGTCCTGCTAGTTTACTGAGGGTGTTACTAAACTTCTAAGGCTGTCCTTGAACCTTCACTCCTCCTGCTTCAGCCTCCGACATATGGGATTATAGGCGTGCGCCACCACACCAAGCTAGAAAGTATCTTAAAAGCAAGACTGTTTCAGAATAAAAAATAAAATAGGACTGGAGGTGTAGCTCAGAGGTAGAATGCCCCTGACTTCAGTTCCCAATACCACCACCAAAAAAAAAAAAAAAAAAATGTGGCTATATAAAGAAACTGTGGCACATATACACAATGGAATATTATTTAGCCATAAAAAAGGAATGAAATTCTGGTGAGCAGTGGTTTTCACAATTTGAATCAGTAGATCACACTAGCATCACAATCCTCTGGGGTCCTTGTTAAAAAAGTTAAGTCCCTAGCTGGACGTGGAGGCACACCTGCCTGTAATCTCACTACTTGGGAGACTGAGACAGGAGGATCTCAGGTTTGAGGCCAGCATCAGTAATTTAGTGAGACTCTGTTTCAAAATAAAATATAAAAAGGGGCTTGTGTGTGTAGCTCAGGGGTAGAATGCCCCTGGGTTCAGCTCCTGGTACCACAAAAAAAAAAAAAGAAAGAAAGAAAATTAAGTCCCACCCAGGTGTGATGGCACATGTCTGTAATCCCGGCTACTTGGGAGGTGGAGGCAAGAAGATTGAAAGTTCAAAGCCAGCCTGGCAATTTAGCGAGATCTTCTTTTAACAGTTTTGCTTTTTTGTGGTACTGGGGATTGAACCCAGGGGCATTCTACCTCCAAGCTACATCCCCAGCCATATTTTTTATTCTTTATTTTGAAATAGGGTCTCACTAAGTTGTGAGGGCCTAAGTAGCTGAGGCTGGCCGTGAACCTGCGATCCTCCCGTCTCAGCCTCCCAAGTAGTGGGATTACAAGCATGCACCACCACACCCGGCTTGAGACCCTGTTTCAAAACAAAAAATAAAAAGGGCTGGGAGTGTAGCTCAGAGGTAGACTGCTCTGGGGCTCAATCCCCAGTACCAAAATAATAATAATAATAATAATAATAATTGTGATTATTTTTCAATAAAAACTTCATTTCATTATTAAAATTATAATAAGCTTGCTTGGCAATCACAAAACCCACTTAAGGAATAGCAAAGTTAATGTCCTCCCTGTAGGGAGGCAAACAACATAAAAAAATTTTTAAAGTCAGACTTGGAAGGATAAAGGGAATTTAAAATGAAGAATATTTACACATAAAACATGGAAAATTTATACACTGTTTGCTAAATGGCTTGGCAATAACTTGACTGTCATTTTGCTTGAAAGGTGCTTGCCAGCCTGCTCCCAGTGGGATGAAAGAGAAAATGTCAGGGTAGACCCTTGTGCAGAAAAATCAGACGATTTTCTGGGTCTCTCCTATTAATGGTGATTGTTGGGTGTTCACAGAGAGACTGCTCCTTTGCCTTAGGGTCAGAAGAGCCTGGGAGTAAATCTGCTCTTCTGCTGTTGGCATGGCACCAGTCACTCAGCCTCGGCTGATGGCTCTTGCTCAGTATTGTACAACCCCAAGAGAAAGAGGGTGTATATACATAACATTTGCTCATTTCCCTTAAGCAGGCATAATACTAATATTTATGGAAGCTTGCAAAGAGCCACTTGATGCAGGAGCCAGGTGACCATAAATGACAGAGGAGATTCACCTGAATTGGTTCAAGATGTGCGTTGCTGGGAAACTATGTCCACAGGCAAATAACCGTATCGATTCCCAGGAACTGGTGACACTAAGTAAGTGGACAGACGGCTGCGGCCACACAAGTAGCATTCAGCCTTTTTTTCCCCTCTGAGATAAAAGACTTGCTCTTGTCTTTTATAAAATCCGATGGAAGATTTTGAGAAAAGAGGAGAATAAGGAATGATTGTTATGATCACCCTAATACTCATTACTTAGTTATGTGTGTGCGCGCATGTGTGTGTGGTGCTGGGGATTGAACCCAGGAGCATTCTACCTCTGAGCTATACCCCCAGCCCCACTTTATTTTTTTTATTTTGAAACAAGGTCTTGCTGAGGCTGTTCTCAAACCTACCATCCTCCTGTCTCAGCCCCACAAGTCCTGGGATTATAGGCGTGCACCACCATGCCCAGCTCATTATTCCTAATTTTCAAAACAACTTTTTCCTTTCTGCAATCAAAGAAATTGCAGCCCAGAGAGGTTAACTATGTCCCCAGAGTCATACAATAAAAGGCAGAGTTGGGGTCTGGAATTGAGGCCTATGGACTCCAGCCTGGGCTCTTTCACCTCAGCTGTGAAATGATCATATCTTTGTGGTCAGAGGAAAATGTTAAACAACAAGAAATTTCTCTGTTGGGGCAGAGGATGCTGAACATGGCTTGACATTCTGTTTTTAGGAGAGGGGTGGTTGCCAGTGAAAACTTTTCTGGTGTTTTCCTAATACCTAAATAGGGGGAAATATTTAAGGCCCCAATTACAGTTCATATGTGTAGAGGGCAGGGCTGTGTCTCTGTTGGGTTCTTTCTTTTCCTTTTTTTTTTTTTTTTTT
>PVJS01027378.1:0-12330 GCA_004027185.1 Glis glis | reverse complement strand
AGAGAGAGCTGAGGCTGGCCGCGAACCCGGATCCTCCGGTCTCCGCCTCCCAAAGTACTGGGATTACAAGTGTGCGCCACCACGCCCGGCCTTCCTTTTTTTTTTTTTTGTGGTACTAGAGATTGAATTCAGGAGTGCTCTAACATGGAGCTACAACCCCAACCCCCTTGTTATAGTTAGATATAAAATGTCCCCTAAAGAGCTCATTTATTAATATTCAGGATTGATGTAATGGATTCATGAGGGATGTAATCCCAGCAGTGTACACATCCCTTGTATTACCTTGATGGTACCCGGTAGGCCGGTAGGCTGTGGCTGGAGGAGGTGGTCCCTGCGGGTGCAGCCTTGGGGATTATATGTATGGTTCCTCCTCCCCCTGATCTCTCTCTTGCTTCCAGCCTTCATGATGTGAGCACAGCCATGTGCTCTCCCTCTCTCTGCCTCCCACCGCCATGCCCTGAGATCTGTGGTCCCTGACCTCACATGGACTGAACGCGAAACCGTAAGAAAATAAATCTTCTTTCCTCTAAGTTACATGGTCAGGTCTTTAGATTATGGCTGCATGAATGTTGACAGATATGCCCTTTTTTTTTTGAGGTACTAGGGATTGAACCCAAGGGCATTCTATTTCTGAGCTATACCCCTAGCCCTTATTATTTTTTATTTGGAAACAGGGTCTCACTAAGTTGCTGAGGCTGGCTTCAAACCTGTGATCCTCCTGTCTCTGCCTCCTATGTACTAGGATTACAGGCGTTTGCCACCACGCCCAGCTTCCTTTTTATTATTTATTTATTTATTTATTTATTTTTGTTTGTTTTTTGTTAGGGTACTGGGGGTTGAACCCAGGGGCATTCTACCTCCAAGCTACACCTCCAGCCCTAGTTTATTTTTTATTTTGCAACAGGGTATCACTAAGTTACGGAAGGCCTCACAAAGTTGCTGAGACTGGCTGTGAACCTGTGATCCTCCTGTCTCAGCCTCCCAAGTACTGGGATTATAAGCGTGTGCTACCACGCCCAGCTTCTTTTTATTTTTTATTCTGAGACAGGATCTCACTAAGTTGCCCAGGTTGGCATCAAACTTGCAATGCTTCTGCCTCAGTCTCAGGCTGTGTTAGGTTCTTTTTTTTTTTTTTTCATTTTGAAACAGGGCTTTACTAAGTTGCAGAGGGCCTTGCTAAATTGCTGGGGCTGATCTCGAACCTGTGATCCTTCTGTCTCAGCCTCCCCAATACTGGGATTACACACATGCACCACTATGCCTGGCTTGTGTTATGCTCTTGACATTTACTGCAAAACAGGAGCAAATGGAGGTAACAAGGATTCCAGGTTGGAGCCGATGAGGGGCTGCTTGTTAGCTGTATAACCTTGGGGGAGTCACTCAGGCCATTGGAGCTTCTTCTATATATGGGGGTCATGGCAACCATGTTGCTGAATTGCTTAAGGGGTCTGAGTTTTATTCTGCAATCATTCATATTATTTTCCTAAATCAAATTTAACCTGATCTCAATTCCTATTTGTCACAGTGGAGCAATCTTTCCTTGAGGACTATACAAGAACAGGGAGTTGCAGGCTACTTTTGGGGGTATACGGAAAACAGAGAAAGGTCTTTATTATTCAGTCCATCTGATTGCCACAGAGTTGCTTTTTTTCAGGCCAGCTTGGTGCCCCTAAGGCAGGCAGTTCCGTCTTGTGGCTCTGGGTAACCAATCCTTCAGGGGCCAATGATACACTGCTTAAGAAGAGGCCAAGAGAAAGTGCCAGTTAGAAAGTGAAGACGGCCTTAACTCCTTCAGGGTTAGTGCAGTGGCTGGAGACTCTTAGATGCTGCTCCAGTGGCCCAGGACAGGATATTATAACAGCTGGCAGTTGATAATCTGTTATTATGACATCCCTGAAAATCTGGAAAAGATTTCAATTACTCTTTTTTTTTTTTTTGTGGTGCTGGGAATTGAATTGAACCCAGGGGCAGTCTACCTCTGATCTACACCCAGCCTCTTTTATTTTTTGTTTTGAAACAGGGTCTCACTAGGTTTCTGAGAGTCTCACTACTTGCTGAGGCTATCCTCAAACCTGTGATCCTCCTGTCTCAGCCTCCCAAATACTAGAATTACAGGTGTGAGCCACCATGCTCGGCTGGATACCCAGCTTTCATTCTGCTTTTAGTTACCCATCAGGCATCTGCAAGTCCAGTTGAAGAGTTAGTGTGTGTAGCAAAAGCAGCCTGTAAGTCCCTGTTACACAACCTCAATGAGAACTCATTGTACAGAACTGTGACCACAGCCATTATGACTGCAAGGAACTTGGAAAATGTGTTTTGAGCTGGGTGTGGTGGCGCAGGCCTGTAATCCCAGTACTTGGGAGGCTGAGACAGGAGGATCACAGGTTTGTGGCCAGCCTTAGCAATGTAGGCCCTCTGCAACTTAGCAAGACCCTGTTTCAAAGTTAAAAATAAAATAGGGCTGGGGGTGTAGCTCAGAAGTAGAATGCCCCTGGGTTAATCCCCAGGACCAAAATAAATAAATAAAAGAGGAAGAAAATGTGTTCTTTTTGACTTTTCCTTACTGAAGACCAGGCACATTGCCTGAACCAAGCTGGAGATCTCTTAGTAAAAGGAGAGGGAGCTGGGCATGTGGCACATGCATGTAATCCCAGCACTTGGGAGGCTGAGACAACAGGAGGATCAAAGGTAGGAGGCCAGCATCAGCAACTTAGTGAGACCCTTAGCAATTTAGCAAGATCCTGTTTCAAAATAAAACAGGGCTGGTGGTGTAGCTTGAAGTTAGAATGCCCCTGGGTTCAGTCTGAAGGAGGAGGAGAAGGAGGGGAAGAATATTGGGGTAGCCATCTAGCAAGTGACTGCCAGAAACCAATGGTCCATCCAGCACAGGGATTCATCTTGCTGTATGGCATCCCCTGATGAGGGATCATGGCCGGCCACTAAGATGCCGTCTTGCAAAGGACCAGCTGCAGTGGGGACAAAGAGGTTGCTTTCGCTAAAAGCAGACTTTTCACTTGGGCCTGCAGATGCCCTATAGGTAACTAAAAGCAGAATAAAAGCTGGGCATCTCTGCCTTCAGTTTGTATCTGTCTCCTTTCTACCATAAACTCTGGGTTCGATTCCTGCTTAATTATGCAGGTGGACATGTTAATCATTTAAAAATGTTCATCTAAAGCTGATTATCTTCCCCCTTCAAAGTTGAAGGCACCAGGCTGGGGGTGGGGGGTGGGGGGTGTAGCTCAGTGGCACAGTGCTTGCCTAGCATGTGCGAGGTCCTGGCTTCAATCTTCAGCATCCCCCCCCCAAAAAAAAAAGAAAAAAATTGAAGGCACCAAGGTATCTTCAGGATTTTCAAGGACATCATAATCAACAGATTGTCAACTGCTAGCTTTTACAACATCACTTTCCAGAGTCCTGGAGCAGTGCCAAGAAATCTCCAGAGATTGCCCTGAACCTGAAAGAACTAAGGCCATCTACACTTTCTTCTGATTTGTCCTTTTCTCTGAGTCATTCTCTCCTACAGTCACTTTGGATTCCAGGAACAACAGGTCTGATCAATAAACATCTTGAGCCAGGCGTGGTGGTGCACACCTGTAATCCTCATACTTTGGAGGCTGAGATAGGAGGATCACAGGTTTGAAGCCAGCCTCAGCAATTTAGCAAGATCCTATTTCGAAATAAAAATAAAATAGGGATGGAGGTGTAGCTCAGAGGTAGAATGCCCCTGACTTCAATCCCCAGTACCAAAAAGAAAAAAAAAATCTTGAGATGTGTGGAAACTACCCCCTCCCAGGCAACAGTAACTTGTGTGTGTGTGTGTGTGTGTGTGTGTGTATATGTGTGTGTGTGTGTGTGGCACTGGGGACTGAACCCAGGGACATTCTACATCCAAGCTATACCCCCAGCACCTCCTTTTAAAATATTTTTTTTTGTTTGAAACAGGGTCTCACTAGGTTGCTGAGAGTCTTGCTAAGTTGCTGAGGCAGTCCTTGAACCTGTGATCCTTCTGTCTCAGCCTTCCAAGTCCTAGGATTACAGGCGTTAGCCACCATGCCTGGCAGCAACTTTCTTGTCATTGCCAAAAGGTTCCCAGTGGTTCATACTGAAATAATGATCCACCAGGCCACAGTTGGACCAAAACTCCTTGGCTATGCATACTTCTTACCCCCCTTCACTGTATCATCTGGGAGCTCTAGTTATCCATCTGCCTCCCCCCACCAAGGATAGGGATGAAGATGCTGGTCCCCCTTGTCTTCCCAGTATAGCTATGCTGAATAAATTTCTTTCCTACTTCACCGTTATTTAATTTTATTTTTTGTGGTACTGGGAATTGAATCCAGGGGCATTCCACCTCCGAGTTACACCCCCAGCCCTATTTTATTTTTTTGTTTTGAAACAGGGTCTTGCTAGGTTGCTGAGGTTGTCCTTGAATCTGATCCTCCTGTCAGCCTCCCAAGTACTAGGATTACAGGTGTGTGCCACCATGCCCAGCTTCACTGTTACTTGTGTGTGTGTGTGGTACTGGGGATGGAACCCAGGGCCATTCTACCTCCAGGCTACACCCCTAGCCCTATTTTATTTTTTATTTGAAACGGGATTTCACTAAGTTGCAGAGAGCCTCACTAAGTTGCTAAAGCTGGCCTTCAACCTGTGATCCTCCTGTCTCAGCCTTCCAAGTACTGGAATTACAGGTGCACATCACCATGCCTGGCTTCACTGTTGCTTTTTACTGTTCTTTTTTTTTTTTTTTTTGCGGTACTAGGGATTGAACCCAGGGGCATTCTACCTCCAAGCTATACCCCCAGCTCTATTTTTTTTATACTTTACTTTGAAACAGGGTGTCACTAAGTTGCAGAGGGCCTCACTAAGTAGCTGAGGCTGGCCGTGAACCTGGACCCTCCAGTCTCAGCCTCCCAAGTACTGGAATTACAAGTGTGCACCACCACGCCCACAATATTTATTTATCTATCTATTTATTTATTTATTTATTTTTGCGGTACCGGGGATTGAACCCAGGGGCATTCTACCTCCGAGCTACACCCCCGGCCCTATTTTTTATCCTTTATTTTGAAACCAGGTCTCACAAAGTTGCGGAGGGCCTCACTAAGTAGCTGAGGCTGGCCGTGAACCTGGATCCTCCAGTCTCAGCCTCCCAAGTACTAGGATTACAAGCGTGTGCCACCACGCCTGGCTGTTTACTGTTCCATTTTTGGGGTGAGTGGCCAGACCTGGTCTGTTGGGACTCCCCAAAGTTACATAATTACAGCATTGGAAACATCAGATTATTATAGATTCACATGTATCTTCCTAGATACTTCTTCAGGCAATAAAGATATTTTCGATTTATATATAATTCTTTCTTTGGTTATTTAACAGGTTAGCGGGATTTAAAAATGTATTAAAACTGCTTCAGATCTATCGCTGTCATGAGTGATGTTAGGAAATACTTGCCAGAAGCCAAACATTTGAACAGTTTTAACCAAGGCATCAGATAAACTACAATTACATTCAGGAAAGAACCGTTAGATGTGTGACATTAAAATGCAGTTCCCCAGGCAACTGAGGGAGAGACATTCAACAACAACAGAGCCTCTATGACTTGCTAAAGTCTTACAGAACTTGCAGCACCTTTTATTTATTTTTCATTGATAGTAAAGTTGCCATTTGAAAGCATATGTTGACTAAAAAACAGATCTTCTGCTCTGGATAAACTAGGTAATCTCTCAAAACAGCTACCCTCTAATTGACAGAGGAGATCAGGGAGAAGGGACGATCCCAGAAACATACAGACGGGCCGTACAACCATGCTGTGGGACACTGTGTGCTGGAGATGATGCTCTGTGCATATGTGTGGACCAATGTCCAGACCATCCTTGTCCCAGATGTTAGTACTGTGCCCATCTTCTCTTCATAATTAGACAACCTTTCTTGTTGAATTGGGCCACCTCACAATGCCTAGCTGGAATGCAGTATATGGATATTTAGTAGTGAATGATATTCAGCCAAACACATTTTCTGAGATGTATTTCAACCCACAATCAGGTGTTGCACTAAGTGCATTAAAAATAAAGAAATAGAGCCGTACGTGGGTGGCGCGTGCTTGTAATCCCAGTACTTGGGAGGCTGAGACAAGAAGATTACAAGTTCACGGCCAGCCTCAGCTATTAGTGAGGCCCTCTGCAACTTAGTGAGACCCTGTTTCAAAATAAAGAATAAAAAATAGGGCTGGGGGTGTAGTTCGGTGGTAGAATGACCCTGGGTTCAATCCACAGTGCCACACAC
The DNA here is from genome assembly GCA_004027185.1 of Glis glis. NCBI lineage: Eukaryota > Metazoa > Chordata > Mammalia > Rodentia > Gliridae > Glis > Glis glis. Next base: position 6,048 of record PVJS01027378.1, on the reverse strand, counting down.
ACAAAAAAAATAGAGCTGGGTATGGTGGTGCACATTTATAATCCCAGTACTTGGGAGGCTGAGACAGGAGTATCACAGGTTCACGGTCAGTCCCAGTGACTTGGCAAGACCCTCAGCAACTTAGTGAGACCCTGTTTCAAAATTAAAAAATAGCCAGGCGTGGTGGTGCACACTTGTAATCCCAGTACTTGGGAGGCTAAGACAGGAGGATCACAAGTTTGCAGCTAGCCTCAGCTACATAGTGAGGCCCTCTGCAACTTAGTGAGATCCTGTTTCAAAATAAGGAATAAAAAGCTGGGTGTAGTGGCTCACACTTGTAATCCCAGTACTTGGGAGGCTGAGACAGGAGGATCGCAGGTTCGAGGGCAGCCTCAGCAAGTAGTGAGACTCTCATCAACCTAGCAAGACCCTGTTTCCAAAAGTAAGAAATAAAATCGGGCTGGGTGTAGCTTGGAGGTAGAATGCCCCTGGGTTTAATCCCCAGTGCCACAAAAATAAATAAATAAATAAATAAAAATAGGGCTGGGGGTGTAGCTCAGAGGTAGACTGCTGTTGAGTTCAATCCCCAGTACCACAAAAACAAAATAAACAAATAAATAAAAAGCTGGGTGTAGTGGCACATACCTGTAATCTCAGTGCCAGGGAGGCTGAGACAGGAGGATCACAGGTTCAAGACCAGCCTCAGCAACTTAGGGAGACCCTATTTCAAAATAAAAATAAAGCTGGGTGTGATTGTGGTGGTGTATGCTTGTAATCCCAGTACTTGGGAGGCTGAGACAGGAGTATCACAGGTTCCAAGCCAGCCTCAGCTACTTAGTGATGCTCTTAGTAATTTAGTGAGACCCTGTTTCCAATAAGAAATAAAATAGGTCTGGGGGTGTAGCCCGCAGGTAGAAGGCCCCTGGGTTCCATTCCCAGTAACACTAACACACACACACACATACATACACACACACACAAAAAAAATAAATAAATAATAGTTGGGCGTGGTGGCACACGTTTGTAATCCTAGTACTTGGGAGGCTGAAAAAGGAGGATCGCAGGTTCCCAGCCAGCCTCAGTTACTTAGTGAGGCCCTCTGCAACTCAGTGAGACCCTGTTTTAAAATAAAGAATAAAAAATAGGGCTGGAGGTGTAGCTCGGAGGTAGAATGCCCCTGGGTTCAATCCCCAGTCTCACACATAGACACACACACACACACACACACACACACACACACACACACAGGGCTGGGGGTATAGCTCGGATGTAGAATATCCCTGGGCTCAACCCCCAGTATCACTCATAAATAAATAGATAGATAAATAACACAATAAAAAAGCCTACTTTTGTTTTATTTTTGTGGTACTAGGGATAGAACTCAGGGGCATTCTACCTCCGAGCTAATCCCCAGCCTATTTTATTCTTTATTTTGAAACAGGGTCTCACTATGTTGCAAAGGGCCTCACAGGTTTCTGAGGCTGGCCTTGAACCTGTGATCCTCCTGTCTTAGCCTCCCAAGTACTGGAATTACAAGCATGCACCACCATGTCCATCTTAAAAGCCTACTTTTGTTAGAATCTAACCACAAATACTTTGTGCATTGTAGGTTATAGACCAAAAAAGAACCTCTAAACTTATGCTGACTTTCTGGAATTGACTGAATTAGCTTCAAGTAAAAACACCTGGCCGCGCCCAGTGACATATGCCTGTAACCCAAGTACTTGGGAGGCTGAGACAGGAGAATAGTAGTTGGAAGATAGCCTCGGCAATTTAGTGAGACCCTCAGTAACTTAGCAAGACTTTGCTTCAAAATAAAAAAGCAGCTGGGCATGGTGGCGCACACCTGTAATCCTAGTACTTGTAAGGCTTAGACAGGAGGATCACAGGTTTGAAGCCAGCCTCAGCAATTTAGTGAGGCTCTCAGCAACTTAGCAAGACCCTCTTTTTTTTTTTTTCGGTACTAGTGATTGAACCCAGGAGCATTCTATCTCCAAGCTACATCTCCAGCCCCATATTTTAATTCTTTATTTTTGAAACAGGGTCTCACTCAGTTGCAGAGAGCCTCACTAAGTAGCTGAGGCTGATCGTGAATCTGCGATCCTCCTGTCTCAGCCTCCCAAGTACTGGGATTAAAAGCATGCGCCACCACGCCCGGTGAGACCCTCTTTTCAAGTAAAAAATAAAATAGGGCTGGGGGTGTAGCTGAGAGGTAGAATACCTTTGGCTTCAATCCCCAGCACCCAACCCCAAAACAACAACAAAAACCCTTTGCCAAATGGTATCTTACCTGTCTTAGTTTATTTGGGCTGCTGTAACAAAATACCTTAAACTAATAATTTATAATTTTGTGGTAAGGCGAGTGTGGTGGCACATGCTTGTAATCCCAGTACTTGGTAGGCTGAGACAGGAGGATTGCAGGTTCGAGGCCAGCCTCAGCTACTTTGTGAGGCCCTCCGCAACTTAGTGAGACCCTGTTTCAAAATAAAGAATAAAAAAATAGGGCTGGGGATGTAGTTTGGAGGTAGAATGCCCCTGGGTACAATCCCCGGTACCACACACAAAAAACATAATAATAATTTTGTGATGCTGGGGATTGAACCCAGGGGCAATCTACCTCTGAGTTATACTCTCAACTCCCCCCCCCCTTTTTTGTGGTACTGAGGATTGAACCCAGGGCATTCTACCTTTGAGATACACACACAGCCCTATTTTATTCTTTATTTTGAAACAGGGTCTCACTAAATTGTGGAGGGCCTCACTATGTAGCTGAGGCCTGGCCATGTAACCCCAATCCTCTGGTCTCAGCCTCCCAAGTACTGGGATTACAAACATGTGCCACCACGCTTGGCCTGAGCCCTTTTTTTTTTTTAATTTTGAAACATGGTCTTACTAGGTTGCTGAGAGTCTCGCTATGTTGTTGAAGCTGTCCTTGAACCTACAGTCCTCGTCTCAGCCTTCCAAGTACTGTACTGGGATTACAGGTGTGTACCACCATGCCAGCTCTCTTTTGTGTATGTGTGGTACTAGGGATAGAACCCAGGGGCATTCTACCTCCAAGCTACATCCCCATCCCTATTTTATTCTCTTTATATTTTGAAACAGGGTCTCACTAAGTTGTGCAGGGCCTCACTAAGTTGCCGAGGCTGGCTGTGAACCTCCAATCCTCCTGTTTCAGCCTCCCAAGTATTGGGATCACAAGCATGCACCACCACACCCGACTTTTTTTGTGTGTGGTACTGGGGATTGAACCCAGGGGCATTCTACCTCCGAGCTACACCCCCAGCACTATTTTATTTTGAAACAGGGTCTCAGTAGGTTGATGAAAGTCTCACTATTTGCTGAGGCTGTCCTCCAACCTGTGATCCTTCTGTTTCAGCCTCCCAAGTACTGGGATTACAAGCCTGCACCACCATGCCTGGCTTTTTTTTTTTTTTTTTTTTTTTACCGTACTGGGGATTGAACCCAGGGATATTCTACCTCTGAGCTAAACCCCAACCCTTTTTATTTTTGATTTTGAGATGGGGTCTGGCTAAATTGTGGAGGTTGACCTCAATCTTGTGATCCTCCTGCCTTAGCAAGACTCTCAGCAACTTAATGAGACCCTGTTTCAAAATAAAAATAAAAATGGGGGGTGGGGATATAATTCAGAGGTAGAATGTCCCTGGGTTCAATCCCTAGTCCCCCCCCAAAAAAAGACATCAAGTTGCCTTATCCAAAGTAATGTGCCTATGTTTTCTTCTAAGAGTTTTATAATTTTCTCTTACATTTAGGTCTTTGATCTATTTTTAGTTAATTTTTGTATATGGTGTGAGATAGAGGTCCAATTTCTTTCTTTTTGTTTTTGTGTGTGGTGCTGGGGATTGAACCCAGGGCATTCTACCTTCAAGCTACAACCCCAGTCCTATTTTAATTTTGAAACAGGGTCTCGCTAAGTTGCTGACAGCCTCACTAAATTGGGACTGATTTCTACCTGCGATCCTCCTGCCTCAGCTTCCCAAGTACTGGGATTATAGCCATGTACCACCATGCCTGGCTCCAACTTCTCTTTTGAAGTTGTCCTAATACTGTGTGTATGTGGTGTGTGTGTGTGTGTTTTACTTGGGGATTGAACCCAGGGGCAAGTTGCTGAGAGTCTTGATACATTGCTGAGGCTGTTCTTGAACCACCAATCCCCTGGTCTCAGCCTCCCAAGTACTGGGATTACAGGCATGGGCTACCATATCTGGTTATACCCCTGGACCTTTTTGTTTTTATTTATTTATTTTGGTGCTGGGGATTGAACCCAGGGGCATTCTACCTTTGAGCTACACCGCCAGTCCTATTTTTTATTCTTTTATTTTGAAACAGGGTCTCACTAGGTTCATGAGAGTCTTACTGCTTGCTGAGGTTGTCCTTGAACCTGTGATCCTCCTGTCTCAGCCTCCCATGTACTGGGATTACAGGACTGTGCCACCACGCCCGGTTTTTGTTTTTATTTTGAAACAGGGTCTGGCTAAATTGCTGAGGCTGGTCTTGAACTTGCGATACACCTGTTTCAGGCTTCCAAGTACTGGGGTTACAGGACTGTGCCATCATGCCCAGCTATAATACTGTTTTTTTGAAAAGCTTTTCTTTCCCTTTCCCTTCATTGAACTGCCTTGGCATTCTTGTTGAAAATCAATTGAACATACATGTTAAGGACTTATTTCTGGCAGAGAAATATGCCTGTGTTACATCTTTGATTATATTCTCTCCCATTCATCAAGTTCTGTACCTTGTGAACCCTAATTATCCTTATGCTGGCTCAGCCTTGTCTTCACTGATAGCTTTCATCTTTGTCTTTTATTCTGTCTTCATTCTTATGCCTTGCATCATGTCAGTAATTAAATTTATGACAGAGTCTATTTTGTACCTGATTCTAATTAATTTCATAATGATAGTTCTCAATGTATTTCATTCAACCTACAGTTCTTTTTTCAGTTATGTTTTATTATCTTGGCTTTTGTTTTATCAAGTTCATGTTTTTATTAAGTTGTTCTATAGCAGAAAACATTTGTGAAGAATTTTCTTCAGTTCCATGAGTTTTCTTCTCAGTTGCATTCTTTGTCTTATGTCTCCCACATCCTTCTTTTCTTTTTTCTTTTTGGTATTGTTGTTGTTCTAGGGATTTAACTTGAGGAAGTTCTACCTCTGAGGTACACCTCCCAGCCCTTTTTAATTTTTTGTTTTGAAACAGGGTCTCACTAAGTTGCTGAGAGTCTTGCTAAATTGCTGAGGCTGTTCTTGAACCTGCGATCCTCCTGTCAGCCTCCCAAGTACTGGAATTACAGGCATGCGCCACCACGCCCAGCCCATGGTTTTTGTTTTATTTTGTTTTGCTTTTTGTTTTGTTTTGCTTTTTGTTTTGTTTTGCTTTTTTTTTTTTGTTTTGCTTTTTGTTTTGTGGTACTGGGGATTGAACTCAGGTACATTCTACTTCTGAGCTACACCCCCAGCTCAATTTTATTTTTTATTTTGAAACAGGGTCTCTCTAAGTTGTTGAAGTTAGTCTCGAACCTGTGATCCTCCTGTCTCAGCCTCCCAAGTACTAAGATTATAGGCTTGGACCACCATGCCCAGCAGCCCAGGGCTTTTTTTTTTTTTTTTTTTTTTTTTTACGATACTGGGGATTGAACCCAGGGGCATTCTACCTCTAAGCTACACCCCCAGCCCTAATTTTTATTCTTTATTTTGAAACAGGGTCTCACTAAGTTGTGGAGGGCCTCACTTAAGTAGCTGAGGCTGGCTGCTAACCGGCAATCCTCCTATCTCAGCCTCCCAAGTACTGGGATTACAAGTGTGAGATACCATGCCCAGCTAGCCCATGGCTTTTTTTTTTCTTTTTTTTTTTTGCGGTACTGGGGATGGAACCCAGGGGCGTTCTACCTCCGAGCTACATTCCCAGCCCTATTTTTTTATTCTTTATTTTGAAACAGGGTCTCACTAAGTTGTGGAGGGCCTCACTAAGTAGCTGAGGCTGGCCACGAACCCGTATCCTCCGGTCTCAGTCTCCCAAGTACTGGGATTACAGGCGTGCGCCACCACGCC